>KL197732.1:122315-152697 GCA_000697665.1 Jaapia argillacea MUCL 33604
TACGTACAGTCTGTATAGCTGATTATATCAGGTATGGCCTAGGGTAGGTACAGTCTGTATACCTGAACCCACCAGGTATAGCCTAGGGTGGGTACAGTCTGTATAACTGAGTACATCAGGTATGGCCTAGGATAGGTACAATCTGTATACTTGAACCTACTGGGTATGGCCTAGGGTACATACAATCTGTATGTCTCAGTCTACTGGGTACACCGTGGGGTAGGTACAATCTGTATAAGTAGTATCCTGGGTATGGCCTAGGATATGTACAGTCTGTATAGCTGATTATATCGGGTATGGCCTAGGGTAGGTACAATCTGTATACCTGAGTCTAATGGGTATGGCCTAGGGTAGGTACAATCTGTATACCTGAACCCACTGGGTACGGCCCAGGGTAGGTACAATCTGTATGCCTGAGTCTAACGGGTATAGCCTAGGGTAGGTACAATCTGTATACCTAAGTACATCAGGTATGGCCTAGGATATATACAATCTGTACATTTCAGTCTAATGGGTACACCGTGGGGTAGGTGCAATCTGTATAATTAGTATTCTGGGTATGGCCTAGGGTATATACAGTCTGTATACCTGAGCCTACCAGGTTTGGCCTAGGGTACATGCAATCTGTATAGATGAGTACATTGGGTATGGCCTGATCCTACATACAGCCTGTATTGGAGACTTGACTGGGTGTGGCCTAGCAAAGGTACAATCTGTATCTCTAGCATGTCTGGTATAGCCTAGTGAAGGTACAATATGTATTGAACATGGGACTGGGTAAGCACTATGGTCAGTACAACTTGTATTGACTATCCTACCAGGTATGCCCAGGGCTAGATACAGTCTGTATCCATTATCAACCAGGTATACCCTGCTTTAGGGACTGGCTGTAATCCTGATATACCCTATTTTGTGGTACATCTGTGTTCCAGGTGGCCTCCGGGTAGGCTGCAAAATATGCAATCTGTACACCCCGGGTATACCCTTAGGTAAGGGTAAAAAGTACTGAAGGGGCTCCTTCTTACTATATCCTGCTTCGGTGTTGTGGAGCTCGGATATGTTGGTTGCCTATGGCACTTAGGCTTGCTGTGTCTCATCTTTCTTACTGCTTCCTAAATGATGCTAAAATATTGTTCTTGTTTCAGTAATTTATTCCCACAAGAAGTATATTGAGAGATACCTGGAAGGACTTTGGGTAACCCTATTTTAAGGCTAAAGAAGCCTGCATGGGGAAATAACACTAATAATATGACAATACCGCATGGAACCCCTCACAGGTTTCACGCTGTCCAGGGAGAAACATCATCCCCTGGAGATATAAAAACGGTAGACAAACCTGATGAGTCTTCACAAAGACGAAAGCCCCCTATGCCTAAGACGCCTAGGACCTTGTTCATCTACCAACTCATCCACTGCTTACCTTTCGCCATCCCCCCCAAGTTCAAGTTGTTCAACACATCCACACAAGTTACTTTAAAACCGACCGTGCCATGCTCGGTTTACCATTCTTTGATTTCAAATTCACTTCAAGCCCACCCATCTATTTTGTTGTGTCCCTTGAGCTGGGTCTTTGTTTCGATGGGTCGTTCAACAGAATACTACAACTTTGGAACGGTGCCAACTTGAAAGTGTTGCTGAGGCCGAAGATCTACTTACCTGCATGTCCCTTGCCGTCTCCCTTTTCTCCTTTCCTTGCTGTCGGTGCTGGTCTCCCTGATGTCATTGTTCACAGTCACAAGGCTCATCTCACCCAGGATGGTCCAGCAGTCTTCCCTACTCTGCAAACTCCCTCAAGAAATCTCGAAAACATCACTGTCAAAGTTGTCTTGCTAGATCCGATTGGCCATTCAAAAATCATCCCTCCTGCTTGCTATATACAAACAAGTCACCTTGACTTCCGACAACCCCAACTCTCAAGTCCTCTACAGATGTGTTTTCAAAGCATGCTTCGCTAGCAGCACTTTCAAATGCAGGTTTCATGAAAGCGAGATCCTTCCCGTCCACTTCGCAGAGCAGTTGCGCAAGAACTGCAACGTGATGCATGTATTCAAAATAGCTACTTTGCAGGTGCCGGGTTTGGAGGAGAGGTTTTGGGAGGTGGTGTTGATGGTGGTGGAGAATGATGGGAGGAATCAGATTCAGCTTAAGGCTGTTGGTGTGGATGTGTTTGTGGATAAGTTTGTCAGGCGAGACTTTGGAAGGATCGAGGCAGGTTTTGTGGTTGGCCTCCAGATAATGCTATTAGTTCCCTTGCAATGAGGCTTCACTGGTTTTTTGCTACGAATGGTATGCCATTTTGTCTTCGTAGGTTCATTGACACTCACCTAGTCCTGTAGAGAAGCTCACGAAGGAGGTGCCTCAATATAGGTGGCAGATGATTGGTCCTGTCACCCCCTTCGTCCATCTCACCTTTTGGGTATGTGTCTCTTCTGTCTCACCTCAGTCTCCTTACTAACATAACACATAGTGCCCCTCTTTCTATGCTCCAGACATCCACTACGAACTCCCCCTCATCCACTCCAACCTCTCTCCCACCCAACCCCACTCAGCCTGAACCGCACATGGCCCTTGGCCAATCTACCACTCTCCAACCAAAATCCACAAAGAAATCCCCCACTTCGGTCACCATCTCCACCTCACAATACCTCTCACCTCAACCACAGCCAAGCTAATCTACTTCGCCTGCCGCAAAGTCGTACCCACTCATGTCACTGACCTATTGCCACCTTTGAGGTCAATGGAGTATCCGACGGGTCTGACGAAGGATGATATATGAGATTAATGTGTTTCCGCAGGCAAATTTAGAGGAGAGTCTGAGGTAGAATTGGTGGGAGGGTGCTGAGGGAGTAGAAGGTGATAAGAGGGTGGAGAGGAAACCACTGAGTGTGAGGTGGGATCAAGAGTGTGAGAGATGGTGTATGATGAAGTGGGGTTTGTGGAGGCAGCCTTAGGGGAAAGAACAGGTTTATGAGATTGGGATGTTGTCAGGGTTATGGTATGGTCAAATGCTCGTACCTTCTTTTCACCCACATTGTTTTCATTGGGTTTTCACTGATAATTTATTCCTCACCACTTTCTTGGGTTCTGTCAGATCTGAACTATATGGACCTCGTCCGAACCGCAAATATGCCTGTCGCATTCAACCAAACCGACCCTTTCGTCAATGGAAGGCCTGTGTATATGCACATACAAAAACATCATTGCATCTCACTGATACTCTGTATCCCTTTGCTGACCTCGACAAGCATGGTATCAACAATGCTTGGTTTCCCACATGGAGGTCTCCAAGAGGGCAACAAGGTTGACATTCATCTTTGTTTCTCATGTTGTCCACACATAACACTTGCACAATGCTGGTGTAAACGTCCTGTAACGTTGGCGCTGCCTCAACATCCTCCTTGTCTTCTTCTTGCTTTTGCCACCCTGCAAACCGCCATTGTTGAGCTGCATCATGTCTGCGGCAACCCCAGCATCGTCTTCTAGTCTAGGGGCCTGTCAGCAAAACACCGAGAAACCAGCTCAGCCCAAGTCTCTGCTTCCATGGCCGCTGGCTTTCCCTGGTTTCCAGAGGACCAAGAACCAATAAAGTACGTATGTCACAAAGTCCGTGCCACTCACCCATCCTCATTTATCCACATGCAGCTGATATGGTGACCATCTCAACATCCAATTTGGAACCAATCTATCAGTCTAATGACGATGCTCCTTGCTACAAGCACCATACTCAACTCCGCCGCATTTCAAAATCCCGTGTTGCCAACAGGCGTTTAGATATTCTTTCGATAGCTTTTGCCTTGCTTTCACCATTACCAACTCCCATCACCTTCGTCCCAATCCATCAGGACCCTTGAACCGTTACCCAAGTATCAATGTCGTCAAAAGACACCGATTGGGTACATCTTTACCATACATGTCCCTCCGTCGTTCTGGACCATGTCTCTCTCCCACAATTCTGCAATCACCTGTAAACTATACTTCTCCTATGTATAGCACTCCACTTCAGGTACGCTTCAATCACTTTATCCCCCCTACACACACCTAATCCATCATTTCACGAAACCTCAGCAACCTTGGCTGATTCCATCGTCGCTGTGATTCGAGAACCACACATCTCTTGCTGATTGTTCCTACCCCCTTCCACTGGCTCATACAATACACAGGCCTTTCAAGACCTTTGTCAGGCAACGGCGTTTCCTTTCCTGTGTGTCTTATTAGCTTTAGTTCCTCATGTCCTGTATCCTCTCGATACAGAATCCATTGGCCTCCTCCTCACCCCATGCTTGCAAAATTGAATACTCAAGGGTCTATTCTGTCATTCCCATTTCTTAGGACAAGGTTCTAGGCCCTCTCTGAGCACTTATTGGTGGCCACACCTGCCAAATGGTGTCCCATGTCCATTTCCGTATTGAATGGGAGTGGATCCTCCATCGCATAACCTATTTGGATCCTCCTTTGCTTAACGCCCTGCCGATGCAGACTAGGGGTTGTATCAGAACCTAAACACTGTCTGTCCTAGATCGTGTTCTTGGTATTTGGGGGAGTGTTTATTGCTCAGTCATTAGTGAAGTTAATTGGATGGTGAAAGTTCTTACCCTTTCTCGTACCTATGGTCTACGTCGATCTGACGTTTGGTGTCAATTGGGGAAGGCCTTGTGATGGTATCGACAATAAACATGAGGGTATTCCGAGAGCTGTATAATACTGACCACTTGACCACGATGCTGGCTAGCTATATGCAGCACTCAAGATCAACAGGCTTTTACTTGCGGCAGAGGAAACAAAGTGACCGTTAAGCTTGGAGGATTACGACACAGTTTGGTGCTTACCTGTGAGCCTGCTTGATCTTAATGGGAGGCGCAGAAGGCCTAAAGCTAGAAGGGATGTGAATGAAGAGTTTTGCTTGCCAACATACTAGCAGTGACTTGTGGCGGTTGGAAGGAGCACAACAGGGCATCCGTTATCAACAGCAAAGCAAAATCAATGACCTCACCTTGGCCTCAGGTACAGTACGGCAGGTACACCAAGCACCCACATGTGCCCCTCACCGAATTGATGGATCATACACACTGTTCGATCGTGCTGGCATTGCAATAGATGCATATCATCAATGACTACCAGTCACTCGAATTACGGTGGTCTTGACGGTGGAGAAAATGGAGGTATAGCTTGATAGGCAGAAGCAGAAGATTGATATGGATATGTTACAGTGTGTAATTCTCAAGGGGGACAACCTTGGGTGTGATGAAAGTCCAAGCAGGGGGCGAAGATGGGAGTTTGAGTTAGCGTTGGCATTGTGGGAGGGATTGGCTGTCAGTCCGTTGGCCGTGCGAAATCTCAGGTGCTTGAAGATGCCACCACACTTGGTGCAGAAAACAATTCGACTTCTTTGGTTCAACGTCCCACGCTCCTGGATGCTATGGTGGCAGATGCCACTTCATATCAACATGGAGTTTTTGGTATTTTGACTCAAGAAGAAAATCTTAATAGGAAACTAGGATATGGTTAAGGGAAAATTGAGCTGCTCAGACTGTGAGAACTTTGTTAGGGTTAGGGTTTGTTGTTGAGGAATAGCTTCCTTGCCATTGGTTCGTTGTTCCGTTGTTCCGTTTTGGACTTTTCATTCTTCCACACACTGCCATTCCTTCCCATGCTTTATACTGTGTATGGACTGCTTTTCCCTTGCCATTGTTATACCTGCCTTCACACAGCTCAGGCACTGCCATATTCCCTCTAGTATATAAGACCTGTCTTGCCTGTACAGCTCCTCAGTCTTTTCTGCGCTACTGAGGACCTAACACTTGTATGCTTACTAGGTCCTATCCTGTGTGATTGCCTTGACTGCCAGGCTCCACGGTTGATAGTCAAGTGTTATCAGGCCCCTGCGCTGAACCCTTGGCAACAGGTTATGAGCCCCAGTGCTCGCCTGTAACAGCTCGACCTCCAATTGCTCCACCAGTCACATCTGACCAACCTCTCGCATGTCCAGTACTAGCCAACTGACTACAAGGTCAACCACACCCACACCCTCACCGCCTGCCATGTCATCCACATCCTCCAGCTCGTCGCCCATCCCCGTCTCTTCTATCACAAAGCTCGATGGTACCAACTACACTACTTGGGCCGTCGCTGCTTGCACCTATCTCATGCTTAACAAGTTGTGGCCATATGTCATCAACCATGACTTGGTCAAACTTACCTCCACCTTTACTCAAGCTGATAGGGACGCCTTTGCAGAAGTTGATGGGCGAGCACTCTCCACCCTTGCCATCCTCTTACACGAGTCACTCTACTACCTCGTCGACTATGACCAACCATCCCACAAACTCTGGACCACTCTTTTGACGCTCTTCCACAAGGGCAGCGCGCTTCAAATCTTTTTGAAGTTCTAGCAGTTCTTCCGGTTCACCATCACTGAGTCGGAACCCATGAGCGTCCAGTTGGATAATCTCACCAAGCTGAAGCAGGACACCTCTGCTGGTGGTCTGATCGTCAACAAGATGTACTTTGCATTCGTCATGCTACTTGCCCTACCCAACTCATACTCCAACATTGTCGACACTATCCTCACAGTGGTCGAAGCTACCGCACTTGAACCAGCTGCTATTCACCAGAAGATCATTTCTGAGGAAGCCTGTTGCAAGTCCAACCCCTCTGCCGCCGTTGTCACCACCTCTGCGTCCCAATCTAGGGACAAGGGGAAGAAGAAACCCAGCAAGTGTCATTACTGTAAGAGGGATGGACATTGGGAGAACGAGTGTAGGAAGAGGAAGAAGGACAAGGGAGACTGAGGAGGAGGGGGGAGGGGAAATTCATCATCTACACCTGCTGTAAACGCTGCTACCACACCTGCTGTTGCTGCCATCACTGGTGAGGCTCAGGTTGCCAATGTCACTTCTTTCTGGTATGGCTCGAGTGATACCCACGCCTGGATGCTCAATTCAGGCTGCACTGAGCATATGACACCTAACATCTCCGACTTATCCAACTACACACCCTTACGTTTGCCTTTGGTGGTTCATTTGGTGGACAAGGCTAAAACATCGATCAGTCACTTGGGTACTGGCACAGTTTCTGGCTACACGATGGTGAATGGACAACAGGCTACTGTCATAATGGAATGGGTTCTGTACTGTCTCCAGATCGCCCACCATATGATCTCCATTCAATGATTGGACTCCAAAGGCCTTCACACAAGTTTCAGGAACTCAACCGCAACTATTCTCAAGGGCTTGCAGACCCTTGGTATCGGTTCACTGCGGAATGGGCAGTATTGGCTACCGCTCCATCCTGTGCCATCTGTACATGCATCCACTGCTGTCTCTATTGAAGTCGTTCACGCACATATGGGTCATCTCAACTGGGAGGGAGTTGCTAAACTTCCTGGTTGTACACATGGCCTTGCTATCAGTTCAATGACGCAATCCTATGCTATTTGTGAGGGTTGCATGCTTGGGAAGCAACACTGGCATTCATTTCCTTCATCAAACACTCCTTGCGCTCAATACCCTCTTAATCTCACACCAGTCCCTGTACCTTGATTGTAATGTTACATGACCATTACAGCCCATCACATTACAATTCCAACAGTAGCTACTGTAGGCTACTGGCCACCTACATTGCAATTCAATGGCATTACAATGTCACCTGCTGGACTCAAAAGCCAGGATCTCAAACCTCACCAAAAAACATATGGCTCAGAAAAACATATTTCACCCCAGAGAAAACACACCAGAGAGAAAAAACATATCCAGACATGGAGAAAACAAACCAGGTAGAAAAAAACAAATTCTGACATGGAGAAAACACACCAGGCAGAAAAAAACATATCATACCAAAAAAAACATATCCAGCAAAAAAAACATATGCAGTGGAAAACAAAAAAGATGGTTGGGAAAACTGCAGCTAGGGTTAGACTGGCAGAACAAAATACACAGAGCGGAAACAAAATAGACATGACAAAAAGACAAAAAAGTAAATGAGGGCGAAAAGTACTCACCTTCATGATCTTGGGTACACTCAGTTCCAGCTTCATCCCAGAGGGGGGATGGAGGTAAAAGCCTAAAATAGATGCTGAACAACAATAGTTCATTAGGTGGAAGAGGTCAAAATAAATGAGGAGCCAAATGCAGAGAAGGGGGAGGGCAATCAAATGAAAGAAACCAGGCAAAATGATAAGGGTGACCACGATAAACCAGATACCAAGCAAACAAGGAGAGCAGCAACAGATGAGGCAACACAAAAACGGGATGGAACAAACACTGAGACAACACAGCAATGAGGGGCAACAATAACAACAGCGATGAAGGACATGGACGTGCAAGCAATCGAATAATGAAGAGTAGATAAAAATAAACAGGAATGGGAATTAGAGGAATGAGCACCTCCAGGATGCGGAAGAGGAGTGATGAAGATAATGAATTGAACCATGAGCATATATATATGAGGGTTTGGTGTCTTCAAGGCAGGGAGAGAGGACGAGTCATGTCAGCAACTTCAATGGTGCTTTGAGGTTGTGAACCTACAACAACTGCTGACTTCTAAAGAAAGGGACATCAGCAATCCCATCCAACTCAAAGAGGATGGCTGCACAAACCTCTTCTTCTTAGGTGCCACACCTTCTGCTCCAGCCTCAGATGTCGCACGGCATTTACAACTCCCCTTCGAGACCACAGGAGGAGCTGCCAAGTTGTCATCCACAAGACCACTACACAAGTTGGTATTAATGAGCATGGAAGTGACTCAGATCTGAAAATATACCGCTCACCTTGTATGCAACTCAAGCATAGATCTCAACACCCACTGGACATCATCAATCACACTCATGAGATCACCATCTTCAACGTCAACACTGCCTCCCCAAATGGCATAACCCCACCATGCAATCGAAACCATGACTGAAATAAAACCGTTGCCTCCACACTTCCTCAACAAAGACCAATTGAGTCCAGATCGATGAAGAAGACCGCCAGTGGGAGAGCTTCGTTCAGAAGGTTGCAACATCTGCCACCACTTGCTCCATGAAGCAAGATGGTCATCGAACAACTTTTGTGTAATGTTGGTAAATGGCAGCTTGTTTAGGTTCCATGATTGGTAGTTCTTCTTCTACTGCTGAACGACAAGAGGAACGCCAGTAGACTTGAGGGAAACTCCTTTAGGATTCTGTTGCGAGCATGTTAAGCTTATGAAAGACAGATGAATACAGAGCAGAGAACCTACTGAGAAATTGAAATGCCTTTCAAATTCCACAAAGAGAGCGACACAAGACTGCCACTGATCACCAAGATGTAACCCCATCATAGCTGGATAACCCTCTTGCAACCACTTGGGTGACGAACCCATATCAGACAAATTGATGGCGACATCAGTGGTCAACCCAGACATACTAGAAGCGGGCACATTGCTAGCGCCAACACCAGGAGTGACTTTGCCCAACAGTGGGGGTGGGGTTGATGAGCTAGGAGGCGAATGAGCGGGGGGAGAGGGTGCAGGGTCAGGTGTGGTGGGTGGAGTGGATGCAGGACTGGATGCAAGGGGAGGAGACAATGTAGTATGGGATATGTGGTTGATTGTCTGACTGGTACTTGGCATGTGCGTCTTCAAGACCTTCTTGAGTTGCAACAAAAACTGATGACAGCTTGGAGATGAAGGCGGTTGAGCTTGGTGGTGGAAGGAACAGAGGTGTGTTTTGGACTTGAGTGAGCAGAGGTCATCGAACTGGAGTCTCAAACACAGTAGCAGGTTTGGGAGCTACAGGTAAGTTCAACATTGAACCAAAGCCAAAGCCATCAACTGCTAACATCATCATCATCAGGTCAGGTTCAGCAACTGGGAGCTTGGTGCTGCTGGCAGTCAAAGGTGTGGTTGAAGCAAGAGGCAATCCAGCTGGTGAGCCTGTGGCAGGAGGGGATGATGCCATCCCAGATGAAGTAGGCTGAAGAAGCATACTGGTAGTCTGCGTATTGTCCATGATGATGACACTTGGATCATTGTCATCTCCTGTAGAGGTCCCCAGTCCATCCCCCAAGCCATCCCTGAAGCCATCGGCAAGGTCAAAAAGATCATTGAGAGTACTGTCGAAATCAACATCCACACCAAGGTCAACGCCAATGTCGGATGTAGCAGCAAAGGACGCAGCTGGGGTGGTGGGTGAGTTGGTACTGGACGAAGCAGCGGAAGAGCTGGCACTTGACGAAGTAGCAGAAGAGCTGGCACTGGACCAGGCAGTAGAAGAGCTGGTGCTGAACGAGTAGGTGGGAAGGCTGGGTGAGAGGGTGGTAGAGATGGATGAGGCAGGAGACAGAACACCCTGTCCACCCACCAATGTCGGAATGGGATTTGGACTACCTGCAGTTGGAGCTCTTAGAGATGGCGTCAATGTTGATGGGTGGCTTGGAACCTGGAGAGGTGCCGCATCTGACCATGAGTCATTTGTCACTGAAACAACGTCAACAGTTTGCCGGATGCTGGGCAACAATGTGCCGCTTGATGACGGCAATGTGTTGACACCATCTTCAACAGGGAGGACACGCACCTGACATTCTTCATCTGCTGAGGGAAGTGGTCAACTCAAACAACAATAGAGGCATTAATGGCATCAACTTACAAAAACACACCCTACCCCATCTTGCTGCTGAGGTGGCAGCTGCATCGAACCCTGTAGGATCAAACTGCTGCCATGTTTGGCCTAGGAAGCAGGAGACGATGGAGACTATTCGTAATGCTGTTTCCATTGGAGGTGCTGCAGTTGTGGCTCCCCCAAATAACCTCCCTACCGAATCCTCAGCCTCCTGATGGCCCCGACTGACAGTGTTCCCGGATGTCGGCGCTCAGTCAAACAAGTGGTATGTTATCTGCAGGGGAACTCAGGTTGGGATATTCACAGATTGGTAAGTGATTTCTCCTCACCTTTAGAGCGTCTTGCTGACAAGAAGGCTAGGTTGGAGGTCCAAGCTCGGGTGAACAAATTTGCAATGGTTACCTACCAGAAGTTTTCGATGAGGCGAGCCGCAGAGGATGAATTCGACCTGGTTTGAAAGAGAGGTGGTGTCAACGTGTGGAAGCCAGTCCCACACCCCACGTCTCAGCCCCTCGAAAACCCTTGACATTGGTATTGCATTTTCATTGGCAATATTGTGACAGGGGTGTTCCAAACAAGGTATGGGCTGAATCTTTCTTCATTCTTTGATGCCTAATGACAAGGTGGTGACTCTAGGGCAGACATCAAATTGCAGGGAGTGAGGATGCAGGGGACAGAATGGGAGGTTTATGAGTCAGTGGGTGCTGCAATCGATGGGTATCGAAGAGAACTCTGTGACTGTTGGGTGCATGTGAGGAACGCATAGGGTGGAGTTCCCTTTGTTGTAAAAATTCCACTCTCGTCTATGTCAACCTCGCTATCTTTTCCATCAGCATCCCCATCACTTGATTTGATTGATGTCTTTGCACAGAACCTTTGAAAACTTATCCAGAGTACCAGTAACGTTGAGAAATGACTACATAAGTATTAAGCCCACTTTGCCTGCTTGAGAAACGAGATGTCAATGTTTCGGACATTAAGTATCTTAGTTTGGATTGATATCGAGCCTTTGGTGGGGATGTGCACTGGTATGTACTGTATCTCGTAGCTATTGATCGATTGTTTATCCTCCAAATCCACCTGTGGCTAACAAGGAACACATTGGATTCTAACTACTAAGTTTAGCCAAGTAAACATTCCATGTTATGATTCCCCGAGGTACAAGGAAGGAATCATCTATAGCAAAAATCTCTGCTAGGGATGTGCAGGGACACCTTAATCATCCCTACGGTCCCACGCACTTAGTCCCACGCTTTACTTGTGGCTGAGCGTGCAACAGTCTCTGGGTATTGCTGATGTAAGGTGTGTTTTCGCACACCTTTGTTTTGGTTTGGTTTCCGCCACCTTGCTTCAACTGCCTTCACTCCTCTGGGTTTTTGTGCATAGCGACTAATTCATTCATTGTTACACTAGACAAGAAGTGTCACCCAGACCCATCCCACCTCCCTCTGTCCTTCATTTTCATTATCTATTCCTTTATATTCTATTTCTATGGCTTTCACACAACTTTAACGACTTCCTATGCCTCCCAATCATGACTTCCAACAAACCGATGCCACACACCCCTCTCGGATTGAGTGCACACACACTCTCCCTCCAACCCTCTTTACTCACTGGAACAACTCTGGCATGGGCCAGGGAGGGTATTGGTAGTGTAGGAGGGCCTAAGTCTGAGGTATCGGCTATCTGGTAAGTAAATTTTTCGATTTCTTGACCATTATCAATAACTCTCAAAATGTTGATTTCAGGGTCTTACCAACACCTGCACCCACCCATCCAAACCACTCCCCACCCCTCAAGACTGTTAGGGAACCCCACCACCACTTGCCATTGCAAACCAAGCCATTGAACCCATCCAACGCCAACCCATCTCCTCCCCCTCTCTTAACACCCACTCAGGCAGCCTCTGTAGCTGCCTGAGTGGTTTCTATTCAATATTCTGTTGCTAAACCAACACAAGATGACTGTACCACACCAACACACACCTGTCACCTGACCTGCAATCTCAAAATTGGCCCATTCCATCCCCCCTCCCTTGCTACCCTTGCGATCACTTTTATAGTGATCGCATTGGGTTATTTCTTGCTTCTATCACCAACCCACCTCTCACAAACCAACACCCTCAATTAGGGATTGGTTTCATTTGTATTGTCGATTTTGTGCCCACCACTCGGTTTCACCTCCCCTCGCCTCAAACAACCATGCCCTCATCCTAAACAAGTGGTGCTCAGTTTAGGGTTGTATTGAAAGGTTAAGAGGTGTCACAGGACGAGTAAATGGGTGCCTGGTAAGTAAACATTTAATTCTATACATTATATTTACTAATTCGCTCTTTTTTCACTTTCAGCGCTTTCCATCAACCCCACCACCTAATCCCCACCTCCCCAATCGCTCCAACATGCTGCGAGACAGCGGCGCCACCCAAAGACCCTTTCGTGACAACTGAAGCCATGCACACCCCCCTTACCCCCACACCACCTCCCTATCCCAGAACAAGTCAGGCAGCCACCACAGTGGCCTGACTTGTTTATTTTCATATTACTCTCAACTCCTACTGGCCCTCTCCCACCATGTGCCTTGTCTCCACCCCCCGCAAACTTGACTTTGGCCACCACAACCTCCACTCTCCTCTGAACCATCACCAACACCATAAGAGTGTTCGTTGTTGGTTTTCTTGTTTTATATTCATTTACTATACCTCATACAAAGCTGATGTGTGCTTGACGCTGTCAGTTTCATTCCAATCTTCAACTTTGCAGCTGTCACCACCCCCCTCCAATCTCCACTCAATCAGCTGTGCACTCATCATCGATGAAGCGCGTTCAATACAGGAAGGTAGTGGTATGTTAGGACCTAAAGGTAAGTAAAACAATCAATTCTTTGTTCATTATTGACTTATTGGTAAGTATTCGGACATTGCATTTGCAATGTCCACACTCTTTTTCTCATTTATCCAAGTATACTGACTTATTCCAATTCAATTCATCTTACAGAATACACCTACCACCCTCCCCTCTTGTCATTACCACACACTGTTAGAGTGGAGCAGGGCTTCAGCCTTGCTCTGTGCTATTCTCTATCCCCCTCCAAGTTACCTTGTGCAGTATCAATGTGGCGCGAGGGTTTCAATTTCTTTCATGTTCTTCTATTATACTTAGGTAGTACTATTATATGTACTTTGTCCCATCAAATTAATCAATCTATTCTCTTCCTCTCTCCACCAAAGTCCTTTCCATGTCTGACTATATGTCTAAGCATCTGTGTGCTGATACAAGTGGCTCTACTGAATTGTGTCTGTCAGTTCCCTCTGCCAGGCTGTGCTTAACTCCACCTAAGCAACCTGATGCTCCTGCATTTGATGATGTGTCTTATGACTTACCCAAACATTGAGAAATTGTTGTCTGCTGACGTTAAGCAGAACCAAACACCCTCTCAAGAGGATGTCCCCTGTGAGCAGTGGGTTGCTCATGGGTGTTCTATTGCAACCCGCTGAGATATCCATCAAAGGATATCCCACTCCACGCCAACTGGGTGTGGATGGAGGTGCAGGCACCAGTAAGACAGCACTAGGTAGTATCTACAGAGACTTACCATGAAAACAGGACTTACCTGAACATTGAGAATAAAGTGAATGCCGCTTGTCAATGTTAAGTAGAACTGGACATCCTCTCAAGAGGATGCCACCTGTGTGCCGAGAGTTGTACACAGTTGTTCTATGGCAACCCACAGAGATAGTAATAAAATAAAACCAAAGTGAAGGACTTATGAATGATGAGAACAGACAAAAGTGAACGACTTACCAATTGGCAAATAAAATGAATGCCGCTCATTGACGTTAAGCAGAACTTGACACCCTCGTATGAGGATGCCACCCATGCGCAGAGGGGTGCGAATGGTTGTTCTATAGCAACCTGCTGAGATATCCCTTCAGGAATATCCCACTCCATCCAACAGGGTGTGGATGAAGGTGCGGGCATCGATGAGCAGGGAGTGGATAATAAAATAAAACCAAAGTGAAGGACTTACGAATGACAAGAACAGACAAAAGTGAATGACTTACCAATTGGCAAATAAAATGAATGCCGCTTGTTGATGTTAAGCAGAACTGTACACCCTCTTATGAGGATGCCACCCATGCACAGAGGGGTGTGAAAGGTCGTTCTATAGCAACCTGCTGAGATATCCCTTCAGGAATATCCCACTCCATCCAACAGGGTGTGGATGAAGGTGTGGGCATCGACAAGCAGAAACTTGGTATGATATGAAACAGGAAACAGCTGCCTCATGGATACAATACTGGCCTAGAAGTGTTGAAGTTAGACACAATGCTTATCACATGTCCCTCAGAACTTCTTCGATCCAGTGATACAAGGCTTATTGCCTGTACCAACCTTGTTGGCCAGCCATCCATGAGGAGATGACTGTTGAGTTGAAGGAAGAAAGCTGCATGCATTCAGACTTTTCAACTAGTCAGGGAGTGGGCTACCAAGTGGCAGGTACGATTCCCATTTCATTTCATTTTGATATTTGTGAAGTACTGTACAGAGCTACAGTAAGGTTGACTGAACAAGCTGCATGAACAGGATGAACAGCAACACCAATTGTTGAGCAAGGGCAGGGTATATATAGGTACTCCATTCTGCACACAGATCAATCCACAACACATGCAACAACCAGTCTGTGCATACTGAGAACACTCTCTGGTTTCAATGTCCACAATGCCAACTCAAAGTTCAAGGTCCACAATTACAATTCTCCCAGCATCTTGTACTGCTCAACTTGATGACCCATTGGTTTTCCCCTTCTCCTTGATCTGCTCATTGTTAAGAGCCCTAGCTCTCTGTCTTCTCTGTCTCTGTTTGCCATGTACAGTTGATTTTTTTTAATGACTCAAGGACTCTACATAGCAATGTTCACTCATCACTCCAACTGATATTGTCACATGCGAGATTTCTGTTTGATCATTTTCATTGATCTTCCCCAATAATTGACTGACAAGATATTAGAGATTTATGGGCTTCATAGTATCAATGCACACTTGTGTCCTCATCTTCCTTCTAGAGGATCTCAGGCATGTCCGTGTGTGATGGGTGTTCACTGGATTACTTCACGCAGTCGGTGCTCTCTCAGAGGAGGCCAATCCTGAATAGGCAATAGTAGATGATGAATGTATTTAGAAAGAGTAACTACACAAATACATTAAGAGATTCAAACTCTGCCTGAGGTATTCCCACACTCAGTACAGAGTGATCCTGGAGAGTAGGCTTTCTTACACTTACTAGCTATCCTCGAGACTTGGCCTCCTAGAGAGGGCTGAGTAGCAAGACTATACTCTGTCGGAACGCAACTAGGTCCTGTTCCTCCCCACTTAGGGCATACACACATGCGTGTGCGCTCAGTGGTCATTTGTTCCGAGACTGCAGCCAGCTGCGGGCTTGGAAGCACGTTCATATGTGTGTAACGACTATGGGCTACCTACAAGGCAACTGAGGTCCTCACACCTCAGTGCCAGGGCTCTAGGCTCGCCAGCACATCTGACGACACCATCTCCTCCCGTAGTGGTGACACAGGTCGATCCCTGCCCATCACACCGTGCTTATTCATGTCCTTCATTTCATTTCTCTTTTCCCTCAGTCATTTTATCTCCTATGGCTGACTAAGTTCACTATTAGGTACAGCTCAATCCCAGTTGTTTTATCTCCTGCAGCTGAGCATAGCTAACTAAGTTCACTATTCCAAGATTGATGAACTTCTCAATCCTCAGTCAACTGCACAATAATATCACACTGCTATCCAGGCTACAATGTGACTGGGTAACACTACAATAAACTGGTATCATTCCAAGATGGACCTATCTGATGTATACCAGATTGCAATGGGTTCATCATTTACTATGTTATGGTCTTGGTGATTGTTGCTAACTGCAATTCCAGTCCTCCACCCTGGCCTCAAACTGGAATATTTCTGTGAACAATTCTGGGAGGCTAACTGGATCCAATCTATTGAGGACCTCATTCCAGATAATACAAGACTGTATATGAGGGCAAGACTTGCACTGATATTGTTAAGATTGTTCCTTCAATGAAGTATATGGTGAAAGACTTGATACTTCTCTGATGGTATCTAGGCTACAGGCCCAGAAGTAGAATGACAAGAGGATGGGAATCTATCAGAGGTTTCCAGACAGATGATCAGACAAGGATCAAGTTGGGATGATGTGAATGAAGATATCGATCTATATTGACAAAGTGAACAAGATGGGGAATACTAGTGAATACAGGGAAGTATTTATACTAATATGAAGCACAGTCTGTAGTCCGTAGTCAGGATGAATAAGACATGAATAAGAATGAGTTGAAGTGAGTCACAGAAATAGGAGTCCATAGTCCGTAGTCTGTAGTCCACAGTTGATGGTCTGGATCTGTGAGTCAGAAACATAGGGCCTATAGCCCATGGTCCAGGTCATACTGGAAGATGGAGTGTCAATGTAGTGGAGAGTCAGAGTGACAAACATTGGGTGCAAGTAAATAACAATGCACTAGAGCAAGGATGTGCAGGAGTGAGGATGTATCAGAGGGATGTCAAAGGGATATGAACCTGTCCCTTGTGTTCAGGAGGAGTATGATTGTAGTACTTGATGATCCATATAAGGAAGGATCAGATATCTGTGAGGAGTGTTGAATAACCAGAAAAAATGAGAATAGGCAATTCAATCAAGGTATGACAATTAACTTCATTGTCTGGCTTTGCTGAGGCCTTTTCAATAGATTTGCAACAATAACAACTTTAGAGGGTTTGCAACAGTCTTGTTGGCAGGCTAGGTACTGTTGTGAAATACTTGGGGTGTGTAAGTTCTGAGTGAGGGATAGTTGTTTGGCTTTAATGGAAATCAAAGAATGGGAGGGATCATTGTTTCTGGATGTGGGAATGTGTCTGACAGACTTGGTAAGGTTCAATAAGTGATGTGTTCAATAAATGGATATAAGGGAAACTCGACTTGACACAGCAATAGTGATGGAGCAGTCTCAAGGGGAGGATGCACTATGGCAAGTACTTGTGTAAGTGTCCAAAACATTGGGAATCAGGTTGCACTATTTGGAAATCAGAGGATGTGAGACCATGAAACTAACTGTAAGACATGTGACAAAAACAAACAAAAACAAGAGGAAAATGAAGAAATTGAATTGAAACAAACTAAAACTAATATGTCGGGATAGGAACAAAAGGAAAACACTAATCAGAATTAAATAAGATTGGAATGAATTGAAAGAAAGTGTCAAGATAGAACATGACAGTCAGGAAGCATCAACACAATTCAAAGGAAAGAAAAGGCAAAACTTGTGAAAACAAAAGGAAGTTAGTTCTGAAACAGTCAGATTCTAAGGGGACACTAGAGAGCGACACAAGGACAAGCTTGTATTGAGAGTGCAAGGGTGAGCAACATCCAAGAGGGACTCAAGACAAAGGAGATCACAAAAAGTTGTTTTGGGAAAGTAGCTACAGACAGGTTTTTATACCTAAGTATATGAGGTAGCTACAAAAGAGGATAGGACAAAGAAAAGGGTAAATTTGGGACAACATGAGGGTGAAGTGAAGGATTGCACAATGAAAGAGTGGGACAAGTCAAAAGTCAAGAAACTGAGGTAAAACATACTAAGTATCCATGGAAGCCATTGAAGTCCTAGCAAAGGTGTATTGGACTAAAAGGGGAAGTACACAGAAGCCTCAGAAGGAGCAGAATCTACAGTAGTCAATCTCAGAAATCTAAAGTGAGTGTCTTCCTGATTGAGGACTTAGCCTAAGAGCACAGACATGGGGTGGAGATGTTGAAAAGTGACAAATATGCAGGGTGATGTAAGTGATTCATGAATCCTGGAGTATTGGACTGTGGAAACATGTTGTGGCAGTGTATTGGGACTCAGAACATCGAGAAAAAGAGCTTCCTGATAAGATTGTCAAGGTCCCGGAGGCATGCAAAGTTGTAAGTCCAAAATGGTGAAGAGGAAGCTTTGAGTTGTATTCCAATGTTTTGGATGTCTAGGAATGTGCATTTCAGGTGTATTGGAATTGTATCATCGGCTCAAATGTGGTCCCAATTGTAGAACATTGGAATTCCCAATACTGAGTGATGCAGAGATGAAATCATGGACAACTAGTCTTGAGTCAAATTCCAATGTTTCAGAATCCTAGGAATGTGGAAATTGGGTGCATTAAAATTGGATCATTGGGTCAAATATAGTCCTAACTTGATAACATCAGAAATTCTGATACTGAGTGATGTGGAGGCAAAATAGTGGACATCTGGTCTCGGGGGAAATATCTGAGTTGGAGTGGATAGGAAATTCTGAATTTGCTTGGGATACGACTGATTTTGTAGGAGGATTGGGTGTAACTTTGGGCAATTGCATATTTCCAAGTTCTGGACAACGAGGGAGCTGATTACTGGACATCAAGTTTCACTTGAGATGGAACTGAATATTATGTGCTTGTCAGGAGTGAGGGTGTGAAATCATATAAAACTATCAATTTCAATTCAATGTGAGGAGAGGTGGTGCTATCTGCTTGATTTGATGGAGATATGGTTGAAGTAGTAGGACAGTGTGATTCTGTACATAGGTGGATTGGGTTCCCTACGCTGTCATGCAACAAACTTGATGATGAATACCTTAGCCTCTGTTATGGAACTGGGGTTTCAAGTAGATAGACTAAGTACAGGATGTGGTAGATACTATAATGTGCAATAGAATGATTATCTGAGTCAACAGATAATAGGAGCATATTGGAAAGTAAAAGGTAGTGCTAACCCTAGATAGCACAACAAAGGAGGACTTATTCCAAGCAAGTAGAGCGAGTGTAGGAATAAATATTCGATTTTCGGAGATTTTAGCAAAATTCCAAATTGGGAGAACTAATCAGATAGAACAGACTTCACAAATTTACTCAAATGATTACTAGGACAGCCAAAAGATACTCCAACATCTGGGAGATATCTAACACATACACTGGTACTGTATGCACAGGCTAACACTTAGGACTGCCAGGATTCTGAATTAATTCTGTATGTAGTTAGTCAGGAATCACTGCTAGTTGGTTGAGCAAGGCATGTATGTTACTCTCAGAGATCACACAAGGTGGTCGTGGTTAGTATGCAAGTTGATTGGTATTCTACAGCTTGTTACAGGCAGGTATTTATATGTACTTGGGGCAGAAACTCATAGAATGCTATAGAAAGACTGGAAAACCAGGTATAAGGATCAAGTAAGTGGCTAAAGTACAAGTAGGAACATTCTACAAGAGTCCTAGAATGTTATGGAAGGAAAGGGAACAAATCCAGGCATGCAGCACATCCCCAAGTGGTGCAGAGAGTGCAAGGCAGCGTCTCGTGGCACTTCAGCCACAGTTGCCATACTGAGCAAATGTCGTGTGCCACAACTTCTGTTTAAGGAAGATGAGTGGCTGAACCTTCCTTATATGGAAACGAGTGGCTGAGACACTCTCCTGGTCATTTAGGGTGCACTCAGACTTGAATAGCGAGTGCTACATGACTTGTCATGACTTCCGGTAACTTGCACCATCATAGTATACTCCTAAGGTACCTGGATCCGAGTTTATAAGTCATGTGATTGTCTGTGAGGCATACTAGAGCGAAGTAAGTATTGTTACAACTACCCTGAGTCAGACATTGGGTACTTTAGATAATTCTACACTTAAGGAAGGGTGGATGAGTCGTACATAGTAGGTACTAATGTACTCCAATACCTAACACTCCCAGTTGAGTTGGCAAAGGACCCTTTGAAATGGTGGTGGGATAATCGCAAGGCATACCCTACTTTGCATCATATGGCCCTTGACTATCTGAGTATCCCTGGTAAGTAACCTTTCTTATATTCTCTGTTGCTGTATGGTTAACTGGGTGTTTCTCTAGCTACATCAACTGCTGTTGAGTGCATCCTTTCTAAAGGCTGTCAACTCCTCTACTTTACTTGTAACCGTCTCTCTCCTTGTCTATCAAGGCCTTAATGTGTCTTGGCTCATGGGAGCAATGTGATCTGCTATATATGTCTGATCTCCTTTCCACTGTCAAGACAAAAGAGAGGAAGAGGAATTCAGTGCTACCAGTAGAGGAAGAGAATCATATTGTCAAACTGAAATAATTTATGTACAATGTTTCAGTATATAGTTTGATATATATTGTCTCAAACCTGTGGTTTTCTCCATGGTTTGTTAACCTGTGGGTTGTTCATGATACCACTGGTGTTTGGTGGTGTGTTTTAACCCATACCCCTTAGGGGGTATGGTGTTGAGGGTGAAGGGTATGGTCTATTCCAACAACACCTGCAGTGTCACCCATGACCAACCCTATCTGTGAATACTCAATGTTATCTTTCACAATGATTCACTGAAGTCAAAGAACCCATTTTTTGGAAGTGAATCCATATATTAGGTATCCTTTCCATCTTCCAACAGAGTATGACAGAAAAAGTCAGTCATGTGGCATAGATGGGCCCTTGAGGGTCAGTCCCCACATTGATTCTGATCAATGATATGTTACCCACTTGCCCACCAAACAATGTGGGGTACTCAGGGTGCGTGAGGTCCAAGAGAGATAGGTAGTTTGTCTTCAATGGAAATCAAAGAACAGGAGGGATCAGTGTTTCAGGATGAGGGAATGTGTGGGACAGACTTGGTAAGGTCCAATAAGTAATGTGTCCAGTAAATGGAGCACAGGGAAACTTAACTTGACACAGTGATAGTGGAGGAGCAGTCCCAAAGGGAGGGTGTGCTATAGCAAGTACTTGTGCATGTGTTTGAAACATCAGAAATTGGGTCAGAGTACCTGGAAATCCAGGGAGGCGAAACAATGAATCTAACTGTAGGACATGTGATGGAAACTAATGAAAACAATAGAAAACAAAGAAATCTGTATTGAAATGAACCAAAACTAAGACGTCGGAATAGAAACACAAATCAGAACGAAACAGAATCAGATCAGACTGAAGGAAAGCATCAAGATAGAATGCTAAGGTCAGGAAACATTGATGCAAGTTGAAAGAAAGAAAAGTTGAAAATCGTAAAAACTAAGGAAGTCAGTCCCAAGACAGTTGGATTCTAAGGGGACACTAGAGAACAACACAAGGACAAGCTTAGATTGAGAGCACGAAGGTGAGCAACATCTGAGAGCGACTCAAGATGAGGGAGATCACAAAAGGTTGTTATTGGGAAAGTAGCTGCAGACAGGGTTTTATACCTAAGTACATGAGGTAGCTATGAAAAAGGAAAGAACAAAGGATAGGGTGAGTTTGGTACAGCATGAGGGTGATTCAAGTGAAAGAGTGCACAATGAAAGAGGGGACAAGTTGAAAGTCAAGCAAGTGAGGTAAAATATGCTGAGTATCCTGCAAAGTGAGAGATGTTCCAACAAATAAGTCTCAGACCAAAAGGGGAATGGCACAGAAGCTTCAGGAGGAGCAGGATCTGTAGTAGTCAATCTCAGAAATCTAAATTGAGTGTCTTCCTGATCAAGGACTCAGTCCCAGAGCACAGACATGAGGTTGAGAAGTTGAGGAGTGAAGGAGATGGGAAGTGATGTAAGTGTTTTGGAAATCACGGAGTATCAAACTGTAGGAACGTGTTGTGGCAGTGTATTGGGACTTGGATCATCGAGATAAGGAGCTTGTCAATAAGATTACTGGGTTTGCCAAGACATGCAAAGTTGTAAGTCTGAAATGGTGAAGGAAGAGATTTGAGTCAAATTCCGATGTTTTGGACTCCTAGAATTGTTTGCATCAGGTGCATCAGAGTTGTATCATCAGGTCAAGGACAGTCCTGATTGTAGAACATCAGGATTCCAACGACTGAGTGATGTGGAGATGGAATGGTGGATAACTGGTTTCAGGACAAATCTTGGAGTTGGAGCAGATAGGAAATTTCGACATTGCCTGGAATACAATCAATTCAGTAGGAGGATTGGGCATGACTTTGGACAATTGCATATTTTCTAGTTCTGGATGATGGGGAAGTGAATTACTGGATGTTAAGTTTCATTTGAGATGGAACCAAGTGTTGTGTGTTTGTCAGGAGTGAGGGAATGGGATGTCAGGTCTGAAATCGTATGAAACTAGTGAATTCCAACAGATCTGAGGAGAGGGGATCCTGTATGCCTGACTCAATGGATGTATGGTTGAAATGGTAGAACGGCACAATTCTGTGTGTAGGCAGATTGAGTTCCCCCAATGAGGTCAACTTTTCAAAGCAACCCCTCCCCCTTTCAAATGATCTTGCAGGGGTTTTGGGACAGGCAGAGTTGTAGATAACATAAAGACAGAGAGTATAAAACAAAGAACCAATGTTCACATGTGTCAGTCCTCACATTGATTCTGATCAATGACATGTTACCTACTTGCTCGTCCAACGAGGTCAACTTTCAAAGTGACCCCACCCCCTTTCAAATGACCTTGCAGGGGGTTTCGGGATGGGCAAAGTTGTAGACAGTATAAAAGATGGAGAATATAAAACAAAGAACCAATCTTAACAGTTCTGCACCACTGAAAGCAAGCATATGGCATGGACAGGCCCTTGAGGGTCAGTCCCCATGTTGATTTTGATCAATGATGTGTTACCTACTTGCTCACCAAATGAGGTCAACTTTTCAAAGTGACCCCACCCCCTTTTGAATGATCTCACAGGGGGTTTTGGGATGGGCAGCATTGTAGATAGTATAATAGATGGAAAATATAAAACAAAGAACCAATCTTGACACTTCTGCACCACTGAAAGCAAGTGCATGGCACAGACAGGCCCTTGAGGGTCAGTCCTCACATCAATTCTGATGAATGATGTGTTACCTACTTGCTCACCAAACCAGGTCAACTTTTCAAAGTGACCTCACCCCCTTTTGAATGATCTCACAGGGAGTTTTGGGATGGCCAGATAAAAATACAGAATAGTTTTCGTACTTCTGCTCCACTGAAAGTAAGCTTATGGAATAGACAGGCCTTTGAAGATCTTGTTGGAATTCAAGATTAAGATTCCCGTACAAGCTTGAATGAGCAACGTTTGATAGAGTTTGCATGTTTACCATTCCGTTGGGTTTCTGCTTCCTTTCCGTTATTCCGGTTCCTTCCTTTCTATATTCGGTATATAAGCACCTTAGATACTAGATTGTACGCTATCGCATTTGCAAGAGATTATTGTCTATCTCAGCCAAACGCGCCCCAGTTTCCATTATACTACAGGTCTGTCACCACATCAATTCTGATCAATGACGTGGTACCAGCTTGCTCACCGAATGAGGTCGACTTTTCAAAGTGACCCCACCCCCTTTCAAATGATCTCACAGGGGGTTTCAGGATGGGCAGAGTTGGAGATAATATAAAGAATAAAGAATATAAATAAAAAATCAATCTTTACACTTCTGCACCACTACAAGCAAGCATATGGTATAGACAGGCCCTTCAGGGTCAGTTGCCATGTTGATTCTGATCAATGACATGTTACCTACTTGCTCACCGAATAAGGTCAACTTTTCAAAGTGACCCCACCCCCTTTCGAATGATCTTGCAGGGGGTTTTGGGATGGGCAGAAATGAGAATGGAGTAAAAAAGAGAGAACATAAGAAATAGACCAGTGGGCACAATTCTTTGCCACTGAAAGCAAACTTATGGCACTGACAGACCCTTCAGAGTCTGTCACTGTGTCAATTCTGATCAATGACACAGTACCTGTTTACTCACTGAATGGGGTCAACTTTTCAAAGTAACCCCACCCCCTTTTGAATGATCTCGCAGGGGGGTTCAGGATGGATCGAGAACATAGAGAACATGGATAAAAAGAACCAGTCTCTACACTTATACACAACTAAAAGTAAGTTTATGGCACCGGCAGACTCTTCAGAGTCTGTCACCACATAGGCTCTGATCAGCCATGTGTTACCCACTCACTCACCAAATGAGGTTGCTTTTCAAAGCAACCCCACTCCCTACAAATAATCTTGTAGAAAGGCTTGGGGTGTGCAGAAAAAAAAGAGACTGAAACTGAATAGAAAGAAATGATACTTATACCATGATGGATATGGCACGAGATGAGAACGAGAATCGTAGAGCAAGGTCAAAACCGGAGTGGGCAGTACAGCATGGATAAAGTCTGAAATAAACAAAACAACAAGTCAGCATACTCAAGGATCGAGCAAGGACAATTATTGACTCACCATAGCTAAACCAATAATCAAAAGTTGATACATCGGCTATTGAGGCAGTGGTGTTGTTGGTTCTTGGTTTAAATGGAAGTTGAGCAACGATATCAAAAAATTTGGAATGAGACTGACACCACAAATGTGTTGGTTGATGTTGGTTGATGATGAACAGATCTCATGGCGAATGAGAGTGAGGAGACTGGAGAGCAAGCAGGGTTGAGGCCAGGCAGGGTAAACAATGTCGAAAATGTGAACAAATCTGGCATCCTCAATGGGGTACTGGTTTGCATGGGGTGTCAGTGGTCGTATATGGCTGGAAATAATGTCATCGCGATCACCCTGGATGTGATCACAACAGATGGGAGGTGGAGAGGGTAGGGAGTGGGTTGGAGTGAAGAAGCACAAGCCAAGCGAAGCAGATGCTTTGCTAAGCCTGTGAATGGGGTTTCTATATGTTTGTGGTGGTTCTTGATCCTACGCAAGGCCGGGATCATGTTGTCTCAAAGGGCAGGAGGGTTTACTGATGGTGTTCAGGCCAATTGAGTTGGGGGGTGGACAAAACCCAGGTGTTGATGTGATGATGTCGTTTGGAGTTGTTGAAGGTGTATGGGACTGAAAAAAGCCCACCTGGGCTGCCCTGGGGACAGCCTGATTGAATTTTGGAAAAGGGGTGGATGGGTGGAGGTGCTGCAAAGACCCAAAAAATTGAAATTTAGGGGATTGGTCACAAATACACAAGAAATAGGATTTGGTACTCACCGGAGAACCCGAGACCTCACAATTAAGCCCAACACAAGTCCAATGACCTTGCTTCAAGCTTTCCTGCATCCAAATAGTGACCATTGCATTCAATGAGGGTGAGGAAGTTTGACGCAAGGGGGTTGGAGTTGGATGGTAGGGTGCGAAGGCGAAAACACAAAGGAAACCAGCACCCTCAGTGAGGGCACCAGTTTGCATAGGGGTATATGGTCATATGGAATTGGATGTTGGAGAATAAAAAATGAAACACAAACACTCTTGAAGCGTCCGTGATGGTTTCCGAGGAGAGAGGGGTGGAGGGGTGGTCCTGAACGACTCAGGATGAACCCAACGAAGCAACTGCTTTGCTGGGGTTGTTTGTTGGTCCTCTGAGCGTGGTAGGTGGTGATATGCCACTTCCGAGGTCGGCGCTATTGTGTTTTGCAAGGGGATGTGGATGGTAGGCCGGGTTGGCTGAAGTTGACTTTCTGAGGGGGTGAGAGGAGACTGGTGGTAGAATTGGGTTGGTGAGGCTCGTGAGAGTGTTGTAGAGTCGATAAGAAACAATTCAGGCCGCTGTGGAGGCAACCTGACTTGTTGAGAGAGAGGTGGTGTTGGGCAATGGAGGGTTGTGTGTCAATTTCGGTGTCCTGAATAGGCCAGTGGGTGACGGCGGGGCCTCACAGCGCGTTAGAGCGATTGGTGGAGGTGGGGATAAGGTGGTGGGGTTGGTGGTTAGGCCTGAAAGCGAAAAAACAGCAAAATTAGTCAATATACTGATTAGAATCAATTTTTATGCTTACCTAGGACCCATTAACTCATCCTGTGTTACCCATGAACCCTTCCCTACATCCCTGGTATGAACGCAGCTTGTTTTGGATGAGGGCGCAGAAGTTTGAGCAAAGAGGGGTGGAGGTGAGTGGTGGCACGCGAGGTTGGAAATACCAGTGAAAACGACGGCTTTATGAGCTCGCCGGTTCGTACGAGGTGTTGGTAGTTGTGGATAATGAGAAACAATCCATCGCAATAAGCCAAATGGTGATTGCAATGGGTGGCAGGCGGGAGTGGGTAGGGTGTGACTTGATGTTAATGGACGAAGCTACTACTTTGTCTGGCTTTCTTGGTTGCTTGCAAATCGTCCTCAGTGGTATTTAACCGCTGGTGAGGCCGGTGCTGTGTTGGTTGGAGGGGGAAGTGGTTGTTGAGGGGTTTGGGTCGAGCCCAAGTTTGCAGGGTTGGCAATATGCGAGAGGTGGTGTGATAGTATCATTTGAAGTCACTACAGTGATATCAAATCTATAAGAAACCAAACAGGCAGCCATAGAGGCTACCTGAGTAGATCTTGGGGGGAGGTGGGGAGTGGTTGAGTGTTGGGTTGGTTTGGTTGTTCGGATCGAAAAAGCGGGTGGTGGGGCGGTGTCCTATTGATCATGAGATGCTGGGGGAGGTGTGGTTGGGTAGGTAGAGGCATTGGAAAGACTTGAAAATCGAAAATGAGCGAATTTGTATAAAAAACACAAGAAATTAGATATTTTATTTACCTCAGTCCCCAAGACCTCATTCTTAAGCCCAACTAATACTCCAATACTTCTCCTAGCCCATGCCAGCTTGTTTCTGGTGAAAATGAGGGTTGGAGGGAGAGTCCTTAGGCACTCGATCCCGGGGATGTGTTCATGGTGCCAGTTTGCTTGAAGGAGTCACCGGGCATCATGTGGAGTCGTAAAAGTCGTATAAGGAATAAAAATACAGAGCAGAAGTGAATGGAATGGAGAAAATCAAAGAGGGGATGGGTGGATTGGGTCTGCAGTCATCTGTCGTTGATGCTGCACTCAACGATGAAGCAATGTCACACTTGTGACACCCACAGAAAATCAAGAGTAGAATGACATGCGGCACGAATTTGTGATCTCGACTGAGTGTGGGAATGGGCACCCTGACATCAGCAATAATAAAGAACGGTCTCACGGTCAATCCAATTGAAACTGTGAGACGAAGTATGTGAGAACTTTTGACACAGTAAGGTGTCGCAGCTCTCCACCAGGGAATAACGATTCTTTCCTTGTCCCTCGGGGATCGTAACCACTTTTCCCACATTCAAAATTCCCACAGCAGAAGGAGCAGATCGCATCAAGGGGTGGACACCAGAAGATGCCGAGACCTGGGGTAGGGGGGGGTGGGGGGTCAAGAGGCCCTTACCAGGAATTTATTTTACCTATAGCACTGACCATCAAAGGGTGGCATGGAGCTCCCCGACATGGATGTCTACGCTACTTTTTGCTTCTCGAGACATTCTGACACTGTGCTAACGTTTTACAGCTTCAAGTTTACTGCATGAGCCATTCCTGTCACAGTAGGGTTTGGGATGCAAACCAAGTCTTCAGTGAATCATGACGATGACCCCCCCCATTTCCCCTTACAATTCCTTATTGCCTCTCCATATCACAACGCTCTGGCTTTCCCAATGTGCTTTGGTGGCTGTTGGCTGTTCTGGCTCAATAGCTCGCACATGGGAGCATTCAACTCCTGCAACCTCTGGTGATACCTACTGTACCTGGTCTGCATTTTCCCTGGGCTTTGTGTCCCCCTCCCATCTTTCCACGCCTACAGCCCTATTAAGTGCTTCAGATACCTGGCAGAGGTTTTATTCGAGAAGGTCTATCGTGTATGTCCCACATTTCAATGCCTAACCCGTACGACAGGTTCGATGTATTCATAAATCTCAGATATATCAAGGTCAAGTTTCCAAGTCATCTCTGCACCCTTGACAACACCTTGCTTGAACACCTGTGGCCACACAAAGCTGGGACAGGCAACCAAACGGAACTGAATACATTGCCATTGGTGTAGAGAGTACCATGAGTTTCTACTACATACCCAGACCCAGATCTCGTCTGTAATTTAATCCATCCTCTGTATTCTTTGTGCAGAATGGTTCTTGGTTCAACCAAATGTCAGTCCCTCATTGAGGGCCTGAACGTCGATGCTGCTGTATGGCCTTGCCCAAATTGACAACTCTTCCAGTCTATATCCTATCTCGACGACAGCCTGGTCCATCTCAGACCTGTAACCACAATCCAAAGATTGACTTTGTCAGTGCTCAGTTTCGTGGCTCAGGACCTCAAATGCCGATTTAGTCCCACTTGTACCAGACTCAGCCCACCTAGTTTTCCTATGTCATCCTCTCTTGCACACTTGTCGTTGCACAGTTTCTCATGTCAATACTTCAGTTCCTTCTGCAAATCGTCACCATCATAATCCTCCATCTTCAAGTTGGCGCTAAGCCCAGATTGCAAGTAGTCACACCTCTCATTGGTTTTTGGACCATGCCTTTCACAGATTTGAGGTGTTTTAGACCTTCCCTGCATCTATGCACCCCCTCGGCATCGCTGAAAGGGATGGGTACCATGGCTGGCAGAAAATAGGTACAGGCAGTATTACCCAGAATTATATTATATTATAAATATTACCATATATAGCCATGAGAATGCTTACATAGGGGTGGGTGGGTCCCCCCAACAATCTTACCAGGATTTGGTAACCCCTGGTCTTTTTTTTGATTTCTGTCCACCCCTTGGATCGCATGGACAGATCCACCCTGGCTAATAGGGCATCTAGGTGACTCTCTTTGTTGCCTTACACAACTTCTATTGTGCTCCCAGATCCCTGGGTGACTTCTGACATTAGTTTGACCCACCTCCCCACCACATTTTCGATTTCTTTACCTTTCCCATGGGGTTTCACGTGTTTTCGCAGGTGCTGGAGGATGGTATATCACTATTGTATGCAGGTGCTCAGTGTGCTCATTTTGACCCCCACATGAACCAATTCTGTTTGGTATTGATTGAGATATCAATATTTCTTTGCTTGAGGTGAGTTTCCCCTTATCTTTGGATCCTTGGGCAAGGTTGGGTACTGGACATAGGATAGAGGGCCTCTGCACTCTCCTACATGTCAAATATGTGCCCTCAACTTTGGTCAGAGTATCTGCTGGGTAAGCAAAGCTTCCCATCTCCCATTTCTCTACCGCTTTTTGTTATGAGCGCCTTAGCGTTAGCGTAAGGTAGCGAATAAGGCTTGTAAGTCCTTTGGGTACTTCTTGCTAACTAGTACTCAGGCTACGATGTTGAAGAGTAGAGGATGACGATGAGGGAGCGAACCGGTTGAAGGATACAACTAAAGCGCTGTATTGTTCAAGTGGACAAGCTACCGAATACAAAGTAGCTAGGTGTCCTTATATACTACAGGAACAATGAAGAGTCGAACAATGTACTACGAACAATAACGAGTGAGACAATGTACTTGTACAATGGTGAACGAGTTAAGGTTGGAGACAATGGACGAAGTACAATGAAAGAGAAACAATGAGACCAAGAACAATGGTAGGGTTGTACAAGGCTGTACGAGGCTGTACAGGATCTGAGATAAGATAAGATGAGATAAGATAAAGAGAAATCGTACTAAGTATCGTAGACAAGGGAAACGATACGAAAACGAATGAAGTCTGGTGAAAATACAAACAATACAAATGAAATATACAAGTCCGAATACGTTCACAACACTTTTTGGATTGTTTGCTCTTTCTTACGATGTTGTGTGTGCATTGTCCGCGCTTGGATAGCATTTATTATAGCTGTATGCATGCAATCAACACGCACATTTTGGTCCCCAGTTCAAGTGATTCCATTCAGTATTGATGGAGATATCAATGTTTTTGTCTTTTTGGTGAGCTTTCCTTACATCTTGGGATCTAGCAGTTGTATTCACCCAAATCTTAGCTTATCTTGAAGCCCTCAATTCCCTCCATCAAATGGCCTCTCACCCTCCCAGTTACTCTGCTTACCTGTCTGGGAAGAAGAGGAGAGAAGAGGGGGAGGAAG
>KL197732.1:153541-210230 GCA_000697665.1 Jaapia argillacea MUCL 33604
GGGGAGGGGAGGGAGGAGGAGAGAGAGGGGAGGTAGGAGGAAGGGAGGGGAGGGGAGGGAGGAGGAGAGGATAATGGGAGGGTGGAGATGGGGTATGGTAGAAGGAAAGGAGAAATATAGAAGATAGGTAGGTGTGGAGAGGTAGAGGAAAAGGAGACCTGTAAATCAGGATAGAGAGACAAAGAGGAAGAGAGGGAGGGATAAAGAAAGCCTGAGGGAGGGAAGAGGATGAGATAAAGGAAGGCCTGGGAAACTGTAGATGGACTGAATACCAGTGACTCCCATGAGCAAAATTGAAGGAGACTTGCAAGGCCTCTTTGATCTATCCTGTACATTCTGTAATCTTTTCTGCATCTCAACCATCTTCTTTCTCCTCTTTCCTCTTTCCTCTTTCCTCTTTTCCTTCACTTTTCTCTTCTTGTTTCTGCTTTTTATTCCCATCTCTTCATTGTCTTGCTCTTTCTCTATCTTTTCTATCCCTCTCTCCATATCCACTTATTTTCCCCCTTTCTCCACCCCCTTTTGTCTTCATATACACTACTATACTACTGTACCATTTCGATCACTTTGGCATGTCACACATCACAAGGCCCTCTGCCAGACAAATTTTAGCTATTCGTCACCAGTCACTGGGACCCCTGCCAAATAAAATTCAGTTGTCACAAGGCTGACATTTCAAAAAACCACCCAGGTGTTAGGAGCGCTTTAGCAACTAGTACTCAGGCTATGACTTGAGGTGGTAGAGGATGACGAACGAGAGCGAACCAGTTGAAGGGTACAGGCTAAAGAGCTGTATTATTCAAGTGGACAAGTTTAAGGAATACAGGAGGGTGAGAGTGCCTTATATACTAGGGCCAGAGAGGTAGAATATAGTGGAAAGGTATAGAAGGCGCTAAGAATAGCATCCAAGGAATACTAGAGAACATGATAGAAAGGTAGAGAATAAGGTGGAATGTCCAGAGAACCGGTAACCAGCCGAATGGGGTATAGAACAGGAAGTTGAGTTAATAATAGTACACAAGATATAAATAGAACAAGTCAGAGATAAGACGCGATAAAATGAGATAAGATGTCTGAGATAAGATAAGATAACCAAAAAATGAAATGGATGTATGGAATTGTAACACCAGGTGCATTTTTGGGCTTGATTTTGGCGTTTTCAGGGCCGTTTCATGCTGTTTTTGTGCTAACTTGGCTCATTGCTACTGGCGGCATTGTGCTAAAGTGGTATAACATCCAAAAAATACAATTTTCACCCACTGAGTGCTGAAGTTTTCATTTTTTCATAGGCCTCAATGCAAAGTGCTGAAATGACAAATCAAAACTTCATGGTCACAGATCACAAGCCCTGCCGAACTGATTGAAATGGTCCAGTATTTCAACCAATCCAGCAGAGATTTTGACACTAGTCAGGCCTGGCACTTCACAACCATGCAGCAGAGACATCTGTGACATTGAACAAGAGGTCAGAAGCAGTTGGTATGATGGTCTGAAATGATCATAACCAGCCCAGCAGGCACACTCTAAGGGGGTCAGCAGTAAGGCAGTGGTACTGTAAGGGTTTCTGGCCTATTTGTGGCATTTTCTACCTTTGCAGCCCCACAGGACAAAATTTTTTGGATATTTTCATTTTGAGTATACCTGTCACAAGCAGCTGTGACAGCAGACACAAGCCAACATCCAGTGTCAGCAAGGCCTTTGTGATGTGTGACTGCTGCTTCAGTTGGAACGGTGTGGGGTACTCAGGGTGTGTATGGTCCAAGTGAGGGGTGTGTTGTTTGTCTTCAATGGAAATCGAAGAATGGGAGGGATCAGTGTTTCGGGATGCAGGAATGTGTAGGACAGACTTGGTAAGGTCCAATAATTAATGTGTCTGGTAAATGGAACACAAAGGGAAACTTGACTTGACACAGCGATAGTGGAGGAGTAATCCTGAGGGGGGAGGGTGTGCAATGGCAAGTACTTGTGTGTGTGTCCGAAATGTCGGGAATCGGGTTGGACTACTCAGAAATCTAAGGATGCAATACGACGAATATAACTGTAGGACTTGTGACGGAAACAAACAAAAACGATAGAAATGAAGAGATCTGAATCGAAACAAACTAAAACTAAGATGTTGGAATAGAAATGAAAGGGAAACACAAATCAGAACAAAATAGAATCGGATTGGATCGAAAGAAAGTGTCAGAATAGAATGTGAAAGTCGGAAAACGTCAACACAAGTCAAAAGAAAGAAAAGTCAGAAATCCCGAAAACAAAGGAAGTCAGTTCCAAGACAGTCAGATTCCGAGGGGACACTAGAGAGCAACACAAGGACAAGCTTAGATTGAGAGCACAAAGGTGAGCAACATCCGAGAGCGACTCAAGACAAGGGAGATCACGAAAGTTTGTTATTGGGAAAGTAGCTACAGACAGGTTTTTATACCTAAGTACATGAGGTAGCTACGGAATAGGAAAGGACAAAGGATAGGGTGAATTTGGTACATCATGAGGGTGAATCAGGTGAAGGAGTGCACAACAAAAGAGGGGGACAAGTCGGGAGTCAAGTAACTGAGGTAAAACATACTGAGTATCCTCGGAAGTGAGTGAAGTCCTAGCAGAGGCATATCAAACCGAAAGGGGAAGTGCACAGAAGCCTCAGGAGGAGCAGGATCTACAGTAGTCAATCTCGGAAACCTAAAGCAAGTATCTTCCTGATCGAGGACTCAGTCCAAGAGCACAGACATGAGGTGGAGAAGTCGGGAAGCAATGGGTGTGGAGAGTGATGTAAGTGTTTTGTAAATCCTGGAGTATCGGATCATCGGATCGTATTGTGGCAGTGTATCAGGACTCGGAACATCGAGATAAGGAGCTTCCTGATAAGATTGTCAAGATTCCGGGGACGTGCAAGGTTATAAGTCCAAGGTGGTGAAGGAGGAGTTCTGAGTTGAATCCGATGTTTCGGAGTCCTAGGAATGTTCGCATCGTGTGCATCGGAGTCGTATCGTCGGGTCAAATACAGTCCTAATTGTAGAACATCGAAAATCCCAATACTGAGCGACGTGGAGGTGAAATGGTGGACATCTGGTCTTGGGAGGAATCTCGGAGTTAGATCAGATAGGAAATTCCGACATCATCCAGAATACGATCGATTCGTTAGGAGGATTAGGTGTGCCTTCGGATGTTTGGGTATTTCTGAGTTTGGAATGACAAGGGAGCGAATTACTGAAAGTTGAGTTTCATTTTGAGATGGGGCTGAGTGCTGTATGGTTGTCAGGGGTGGGGGAATGGGATGTCAGGTCCAAAATCGTATGAAACTGGTAAGTTCAACTCAATCTGAAGAGAGGGGATGTTGTATACTTGATTCAATGGAGTTACGGTCGAAATGGTATAATGGCGCGATTCCATTCATAGGTGGATTGGGTTCCCCACAATGGTACAGTATTCTCTTTCTCATACTGTACCCATTTCAACCAAAGCAGAGATCACATATCACAAGAGATTTTCACCACCACTTGGAATAATATTATCTCAAATTTTTGATTTTCTGAGCTTTTGAAAAGTGGCAACATCATGCTGCATTGGTCAAATTGGTATAGTACTCCTAGATATGTAGTTTATTGGGTTGAATTCAGGATTTAGATTCTCGTGCAAGCTTAAATGGGCACATTTGTTAGAGTTGGAATGTTTACCATTCTGTTGAGTTTCTGCTTCCTTTCTGCTATTCCAGTTGTCTCCTTACTATTTTTGGCATATAAGTGCATGTAGATAGTAACTAGATACATAATGCACCTTATTGTGTTTGCAAGAGATATCCATTCATCTCAGCCAAATGTGCCTAGAGTCTAGTTATTTCTACATATTGATATAGATAACTGGGGAACAGAAGAATAGAGAGTTCATAGAGCAGCCACCAGAGCCATGTGGTGGCTTGCATGTGTTGTGCAAACTGGTGGCTAACCAGAGAAGTGCATTTGAAGTACAATCATCATAGTAGAAAGTGCCCATTGGCAATAGAATGTAGGCTACAAGTACTGATAGGTATCACATATATTTCTATGAGTTGTACATGCTGATACATGATGAAGAGCTCACTAGCCACTGGTGCATTGCCAACCAGATACCATATTTACACAATGCACACAAGCTGCCATGTAGCTGTGGTGGCTACTCCTCAAACTCTTTGTTTTTGCCATCCATAATATGGTGTAAGAAATTTACCAATGCACTTGCCAAAATATGGCCAAGTGTAGAAATAAGCCAGAAATCACCATTTCATGAGTGTCCAAAATCAAGCCAAGGACTCTCAGTGGCTGAAGCACCAGGATGTCCTCCACCATATCTCCAAGGGCATCAATGCAAGCAAGGATGCCTTGGATAAGGTTGTCGCTGCTGTTGAGAAGCAAATGAAGGTCCTTCAGTGACAGACATCAGCAAAACCACATTTTCCCCAAGCAATCCAAGCAACCTAAAAAAATCCCAAGCTCTTGCCTAGTGACACTAGCACTCCCAAGCGCCGTGTGATTCTATCAAGTCCCCAGCATGCCCTCACCTTGCTAGCATTGTCTGACAATTCAGCCAACTTGCCAGTGGTTGCAAACTTTTGGAGGATCTATTTTGTGCTTCAGAGTGGCTCAAGAATGGCTTGACAACCCATGAGCTCCAAGTCACAAGACACCAGAATGAAAGATAAGTTGTAATAACATTCCAACTATTCTAGAGGTTTCACTGGTGTTCAGAGAATATAAACATCATGATCCTTACATATTACATAGTGACAGAAGAGCATGGGATCAGGAGACAGGATAGCAAGCACATGTAGAGGAAAAGGGGAACTAAAAAGTGTCTGTAGTAGTATGTAATGTCTACATTCCCTGGATCAAAACTGCTGTGGGCTATAGGGAAAGCTAGCAGAGACATGTATTGAAGGGTGCAAGACATCACCACAAAGGGAGTTTGTAGCCTCCAGCACCAGTGAGGCAACAATGGAGCAGGAGGATACACCAGGTGGTCTCCTGTGCAGCATGGATTGAGTCGTTGATGGATGGCCAGGGGCATAACCACAAAGCCATGTCTGGTGCTAGTTGACAAGTGAGACAGGTCAATAAGTAATAATGATTAGCCACTGGACTCACTTAGTTTGACTACTATGTTGCTAGGCAACTCTGACACCATTGCTCACTAGATGAGACACACGGACTCTGTCTTGGCAAAACTTGCACTAATGATCCGCAAAGATTAATGATCTCGGTCCTTCTGGAAAAGAGGAAATGGCCTGTGCTGGGAGAGGTTAGGGAGTGAATTGTCGCTGTGTAACATTGGGGTTGTGTTCCTGTAGACTGCCACCTCAGTTGTGGGTATACCATGACCATGAACCTGGCTGCAAAATTCTGACTTGTAGGCATGTGCATGAGAGACAGCACTCAAAATTCCAGAGCTGAGTTGGAAATGTGGCTGGCAGCTTGAACAGGAGACAATCTGAAACAAAGATTCAGAGAACTCTTGGCACTGCAGGTATGGGCAAACAGAAATTGGAAGAACGGCGCCAAGAGTGAAGGTATTAAAGCTAGGAATGTCCTGCTATGTTGCTGAGAATACAGAAGTTCAACGAGAGCGGAGTTTGAACAACATGTGCTTGTTGCCGTCTTGTCCCTCCTGATGCCCTTTGCCTGTCTATTGTGCTTCTGGTCTTGCAAACAACTGCTCTCTGTTCAATCCCCTGGGCTTCCTGCATATGGCATCTCCAGGTCTCACCCTTTGCACCCTTCTGCTTTCTGCTTTCCATATTTGCGCTGTGTTGAACTCGCTAGACTGCCACCTTGTTCATGGTCGCATTGCATGTTCTCCACTTCCTTCAAGTGCTCAAGTGCTTCAACCCCCTGTCCCAAGCAATACAAGTCTCAGGTTATGCCTTGGCCACCCAGCAACCGGATTTTGTCATACACCTCAAAGGTGCTTTGACAGCACCCTCCAACATCTCACGCAAGGTCAATTACACGTCACTCACCCACTATCATAATGTTGTCTTGAATACTTTTGTGGTGTTGTCTAGGCTACCACCCACCAAATGCAAGCTTCTCCACATCACTCTGACAACGATGGATGTAGCTTCCCAGTTATGCCGCCCTAACATGGAGAAGTGATGTGGTATGGTGGGCACCTTCTCCTTGGTTCTTTGAGTCATCCAAAGCTCAATACAACCAACCTCCTTTCATCAACTACATTTGTTTCTAAAGTAGACCTCCCCCATCAACTCCCCTTCTCTCAAGAGCCACCCCCCAAGAACCTCACCGCCGTCAAGTGCATGGTCGCATGGTATGTTTGCCATGACTTTTGTCAAGGCACATGATAGAACTATCATGTCATTGACAACGTGACCAAGCTTGTTGACTCTGCTGCAGCCACCTGCCCCTCCCCAAAGTTTCTCCCTGGTCTCCTGAAGATCAAGAACACTATCAGTGCTTGTGGTCAAGTCCTTGCTTCCCTCCTAGTGTACCATTGCTGTCTTCACAACAATCCATGTATGCACTGAGAGCTCTTTTCCACCTTCTCTCCTTCCATGGCTGCATTTTTGTCTGTTTGTCCTCTTTGAGGGGGGTCTCGGCAGTTGCAGACTGTTACTACCTTGCTTAATGTATTAGTCCAGTTATTCTAATGAATACACATTGTTTTCTGCTCGGGGCTCGTCAATGAATTGGCGAATTTAGATTTTCTGAAACAGGTGAGCTGAGGTTGTTCCATCACAGCCCAATTTGACAGAGCTTGGTGGATGCTGGCAAGGTGACTGGGTCCACTTGCAAGATGTGGGGCTTGCTTGACAGTGCTAGGTGAGTACTTGTGAGAAATGCCAGACCTCAGTGGCAACTTGCAAAATGGGGGGTTGCCACTTGTGCTTGGCTCGCTTGTTGCACTTGCTAGCCCTCTCAAGACCTCTCAAATTGTTATGGGATTACTAATAGACAGAAGTTCTGGAAAGGTAGATTGATTTACTCAATACTCTTCTGCCCCAAGCACAAACCACTGCAAGTCCATTCAAGGTTGCAACAGCACCTGACTCAGATACACCTCTTGCAAACCACAACCTTAATCAACTGCTGCCATGCAGGGTGGAAGCCACTACCATTCGAAGCATAGGTCTTGTCATCTGACAAGGGCCTCAGATGCTGAGGAAGAGGGTGTGGAACTGAAATATGCATGTTGTTGAGGGGTAGGTTGAACTGGATCTATTCTTTATGACCTTATATCTTGTAATATACTCTACTACATCTTCCATACAAAGTATTCCCCTAAACTAGGTGGCTTTGATTGAAAGTACTCTGCTATATCTGACCCATACTGGCATGAATGAGCATTGGTGAGAAGAACAGCAACTTGAAAGTACTTTCTGATAGGTGAGATGTGCAACTTCATCTGTTGCACATGCTTCAGGAAAGCCCAAAGATTTGAGACCTTACAAAACTCCACTCAACACTCTCCCTATACTTTGACATCACTGTGTTAAACCTCTGCTCATTCTCCACCAAATCCCACACCTTCTTCAAGCCTGATACAACCACATCTGTCTTCCCATATGCTGGATTGGCATATAGCAAGAGAGGTTGATTATTATATCCTCGAGCATGCTCAAACCAGACTTCTAGAAGAACAGACCACTGAACAACAACCACATTAGCCCTCCAGCCTTCCATTGGTCCAGCACACAATGTGATTAAGCCATCAGGAGTCAAGACTGCCTGATACTTGTATGTGTGGCTTTTTGAGTAACTGTTGTAGTTGATACATTGATTGTCCCCAGGTGGAGAAATCCTGTGAATCTTCACATCCATAAATGAAACAACATCATTGAAAGGGCAGCTTTCAGTGTGGGTAGCATGAGCATATTGTTCAAGATGTAGCAGAGGAAATTGGCTGTGATGGAACTCTAGGAGATGATGCCATGAATCATGAATAAAATCAGTCATGAAAGCAATGATCTGAGAGAGGGCTCCAGAGCTGCAAGTAAACCTGCCTTCAAGGTTGAGGAGGCAGCAAGGTGCAAGTCAACTACAGAAGATGATAAAAGCTTTGGCCCCTGAAAGCTGATCTCCCTCCATCTGGACTGTCTCTGGTACTCCAAAAACCACACACAATTGCATGATGTCAGGAAGCATATCATTTAACTCCTCAAAGCATGGCCTCCTTTTGTGTGGCATTGACATTGGTTCCTTCTTGGGCAAGGCAGGTAGATCTGGTGGTGCCTTTGCCTGGTGGGCAAGACACTCTCCGGCCTCACAAAATGAGTTGAAAGGGCATCCTCATTGATGGGATCATCACATAGGAGGGTGCCTTCAGTCACAGCAGCCAGAAGGAGTGCATCCAAGTCGAGAGAGCCTTCCTGACCAAGTTTGTTGGCCTCTGACATGGTGGAGAATGGCAAATGGTGGCTCAGGCAAATTTCAGCCACTGAGCTGTCCCATAGATCATGGCTTTGCTCTATCAATACTGTGTCTTTTTTTCTACGTTCTTGATATTCCTGATTGCAACAGCATATAAACTAGACTATATACATAACTCATCTTGTATCTCATTATCTTTCTGGTGACATCCAAAATCTGGCCTCACACAGTCCATTATTTGGCTTTGTTTGTCCATAATTTGGGTGGCTAAAACTCTCTAATATTAGAATATTGTAAAATGGGAATCGTACCTGCCACTTGGTGGCCCACTTCCTGACTAGTAATATTGTCATTAAACCCATCTGAGACCTGCTAGTGAGCGCCTGAAACTGAGGCTTGTCCAGGATTTCCTCAGAGCTTGCAGTTGGACTCCGCCACCCACCATGGCACGTCTGTAGTGTTTTGCTCAACCTAACTCTTTGTCTGTCGCATCGCTCTTTATCTTACCTCTATCGTTCTTTCCTAGTCTACTACCCTCATTATCATCCGCTCGTTTAATTGGTCTTGAATATCATAATCTTTCATACTTGTCTCCTCACATACTGAATCAAACCCTTCGAAGTTAATGTGAGTGCCTCTCCTTTGAATTATGCATTTCTCTATAATCCTGATGGCATCTGTGAGAAGTCATCATAGGCATCACCTATGTGTTGTCGGTGGTCGTTTGTCTTTCCTCCGCCCTCCACTCCCCAATGCTGCCTTCGAGAAGTCTTCATAGGCATCACCTGGATGGTGTTGGCAGTCATTGGGTCAGAGGAACCATCTGTTTATTGTTGCTGCCATTTTGGTCTTATGCTAACCCATGTCACACAGGTTGCATTACTGTACCATTTTGATCTATCCAGCACGTCACATGTCACAAGGCCCAATATTGACGAAATTTGTGATTTGTCACGAGTCACCAGGGCTTCTGCCGAATCCAAAATTCAGCTGTCACAGAGGTCCGATTTACAAAAAATCTCTCAGACAAGCCATTTTCGAGTTTTTGATGCAATTTTGGCTTCTATTGTTGTAAATACTGTTGTGTCATCTTCCTTAGTTGGTATGGGATGTAAATACATATTTAAAATCTGCCAATTTTGCCACCCAGCTGCCGAAATTCTGGACTTCGTCACTTGTCCCAAGGCCAAGTGCCGAACTGTCGAACTGAAATCCGGCGGTCACACATCACAAGTGGTGTCAGATAGATCAAAATGGTACAGTATGTCCCTACATTCAAGAAAGGTCTGTAGCATCCCATCGATTGAGTCTTGCAGACATTTAACTGGTCTTTACTAGACTCGTTCTGGATGGCTCTTCTCGCCGTTTGTGATTGCTGCACGCCTGCAGTTCACTCTCGCTCCTCTCCTCAAGAGTTCATTCACAGCAGCAGCTCTTCGAGAGATGTCTGGAGAAGGCGATACCAAAGGAGCTCTCACAGATGGCACTCCTGAGGACGGCATTGGCAGTGATGCTGTACCACTTCTTGCACCTGCAAGCTCGGTTGACTCTTCTCTGCTTAGTTCACTCAGTTCGTCACCATGTTCAAGCCCACTCTCTTCTCCGCCAAGCTCCCCTCCTCTACCCCCATGGGTTCAACCTTATCTGCTGCTGGATATCCCTCCACTTACCCCCATCCCTGATCCTGCCAACTCTCGCCTTAACCTAACCTCCCAACACAAGCGTCAAGTCACACAGAATTCTTCTCAAAATCGAAAACAGAAGAGAGAACTCAAAGCAATGTGTAAGGCTGTGTCAGCCATCCTTCCCCCATGGTCAAAGCTTCATTTGTTGGCTGCGAAGAAGTATGGGAAGCCAGCCATCCTTACAAGCGTAGACTTCCAGCGTGCTCTTCAGCCAGCAAATGGGGGGTATGTGGGGCTGCAGAGCTCAAAGTTGCATTGGTCTTTGTTTAGTCTGGATGAGCTGCTGGACAGAGGCTTCCAGTATCAGCCATGGGAAGGAAAGTAAGCATTAAACCTTGTTTCCATGTTGCAGCCTATCTGAGGAATGTAGAACTCCAGGGGTGGTGGTTGATAGTAGCTCTTGGGCTTTTGTAATCCTTGGGCCGCCCCTGTGTGATTTGCCTGGTTGTGCAGATAAGGATACTTGGAATGCTGGGGTAACATGAGCAGCAAGTGAAGCAATGGAGCAGGCCTGTTCAACCCTCTCGTTCGACTGAGAGGAGCTCCACCATCAACAAGGGGACTACACGTGTCTGAACGGTGGCGTGTCTCACAGTGGAGGGCAACTGGTATGTTGCTGTTTCAGATCTGATTTCTTCAGCTCAGCAGTTTATTACTTAGACTCCTGGTAACCTCATCAATGCTACTAATTGCGCAAAGGCTTTTGACCGCTTGGCGTCAATGAAATGTTTTCAAAGGGTATCTGGCCATCATAATCGTGAGTGCTTACATTGTGTCTTCCGCCATGCAGTTATTGACACCATTTCAGGTCTTTTATCCCTTTACGCTCCCTGTCTTTACGACCGATACCAAACCACCATGAAAGCTGTGTTCAACCACCACCCGAACCTCAAGAGACCATTCAAATCAAGTGTTTGGCCTGCAGTGACCTTTAACCTGGGTCCTCATTCTGTGACAAAGGAGCACGTTGACACCAGAAACTACACAGCTGGCGCCTGCCCAATCACTGTGCTTGGGAGCTATGATCCAATGAAGGGCAGTCATATGGTTCTCTGGGATTTGAAACTCATCATTGAATTCCCTCCTGGTTCGACCATCATCCTTCCCTCAAGTACCCTTCGCCACGGGAATACCACCATACAACCTCACAAGTGTTGGTACTCTTTCACTCAATACACTTCAGGCACAATCTTCTGTTGGTTCAATTATGGCTTCCGGTCAACTCAACAGCTTCTGGAAGAGGATCCAGAGCTGTTTGCCAGAATGGAGATGGAGAGGGACACCCGTTGGGCGGAATCGTTGAATCTGTTTTCAACCGTGGATGAATACAAACCATTGTAGTTACGCCCATAGTCATTTAGCACAGTACTCAGAATAGTAACTTATAATGGTCATGTGATATCTCACATGATGGAAATGTCACACATTTTTGAATTTTCCCTTCTTCCCCTTTCACCTCACCTCACGCCTGGATGGCCGTGACTGCATTGAGAAAACCAAAGAAGAAGGGGCCTACTCATCACCCTCTCATCACCCCTGACAATGGGCATGTCATTTCCCAGTCATATGTTCTATCTGATGATTCCTGCTGTCTTCTTGAAGCCACGTTGACTCTGTCAGTCCTGACTGTGCCCATACTTCCCCAAGCCCCAGACACCCCCACCGTGCCAGATGATGATGTGATTATGGATGATTCTACCCCTCTTGCTGAGGAAGATGAGAACGTTGAGGTACCTCCAAGACGAGCAAAATGGTACTCAAACTCGGTACGTTTTCATGGCTGTTTTCTTCAGGTGAAATTTGCTTACCTTCTGCACATGTATCTCTTCATTCAGGATGAGCCCCTGAAGATGTGGATTCCCCTTTGAGATGAGTATCTTGATGAGATGTTGCACTTGGAGGGTCAAGGGAGGGCGAGGGAGTCAAAGTGCCCCAAGTGCCAGGGTGAAGCACTTTTCCACTGTCAAGATTGTTTCGGCAGCAATATGCAATGCGCCCAGTGTATTGTGGACTACCATTGTTGCACTCTGTGTTGTTTCACGACTTTCACACGAAATCTAAGCTGACTGTTTTCAAGAAATGGAATGGCTACTTCTTTCAAAGGGCATCACTTCAAAGCCTCGGTCAGGTCATTCAGCTTGGGCACCCCCCAGGTCAATGATGTGGTTACACTCACGTCGGCCACAAGGATTTTGTCGTCATTGATACAAATGGCATCCATCAAGTCACTGTTTGGTTCTGCGGTTGTGGCAGGAAACCAGCCCTCAAACATACTCAACTTCTCAGGGCAGGTTGGTGGCCTGCTACCCCACTTGAACCTCAAACTTGTGCAACAATCCAGGTGCTCAGGCACTTCCAGATGCTCAACTTGCAGGGCAAGCTTTCTGCATACAACTTCTACCACATGCTGGAGCTACAAACCAATGGGTCAGGTTTACTCAAGTTGCCAGTGAGTCCACTGTGGCATCTGTCCCTCGAGATTTATTTCTGACATTTGTTGCAGGATCAGATGCCATTGTTCTTTCTGATGGTGAGGGAGTTTCAGCATGTTTGAATGGCGAAAAGAGCCAGGAGAGGTCACAATCCAGAGGGCCTTGTGGGTACACCAATGGGTGGTCTTTCAACCCCATGTCGAGCATGTCCCCACCCAGATATCAATCTTCCTCCTGGTTGGGACACGGTGTCTAAGGAGACTTTGTACGTTCTTATTTCTTACCTGCTGACTCTTGCCGCCAACTTATTGTAGGTGGAAGTATCAACTATTCATTCAGAAAGACTGCAATTTCCGTTTGAAAAACCGTCTTCGGTCAAGTGAAGACAAAGATCCAACGCTGAGCAACAGCCTAGCCTACTATGTTGATAATGTAGGCTACTCAACCCATATCCTGAACCATGTAGACAAGGAAGACGTGAGTGATTTTGTGAGAAGCTCTTGATCATGGGCTAACTGTTGGTCTATTGATTCCAGGTTAAGGGATGTGCTGGATTTGCTGTGCTTCTGAACACAACGACCAAATGAATGCAGGGTCTTCGTGCAACTGGTGTAGTTGGCATGAGTTGTCGTCACAATTGCTGGCAGGCAAATGGGTTTGGTGACTTGCAGCTCAGTGAACGGTAAGCCTTTCTCCTCCGTATTCAGTTGTTCATCAACATCTAACCTGCTACCTCTTAGTTATTGCAATGTTGATTATGTTTTCTTCTCAAGTCTGAGAGGCATTCATCCCAACCTCGGCCTCGTGGATTCCTATGACATTGTCTGTGTTTGGCACATAAACCTCTGGACACGAATGCTTGGCCTTCCAGAGGACATGCAGCTTTCCATCCCCTGCAACAACATCACTTTCCTTGTCAACAAGTTCCACCTTGCTGGGCATGGCAAGAAGTGTCAAGCGCCCTTTTCTTTCAATTTCAAGCATGGTGTCGGACGATCTAATGGCAAAGAGCCAGAGAGACTATGGGCATGGCTGAATGGTGCAGGTCCCAGTACCAAGGAGATGGGTCCAGGGGCACGTTGTGACACGGTGAACGATTTCTGTGGATTTATGAATTGGATGAAGATGATCGGCCTTGGTATGTTTTGCCCCATGCTTATTTTCCTTGACACTGACCATCTATCTAGCTAAACTATTTCTTCACCTACTACTGGAAGCCATTGGGGAGGCCATCCAGCATGGCACCGCATTCAGAGCCTTCAATGAGAATCTCCAAAGAGAAAGTCCATCAGAGGTCACAGCCTGGGATGAGATGTTATCAGCTTGGGAGGCTGACAACTCCAAGCTGTGTCCTTACGAGTCGTCGGAAGAATGTATGCCACCCCTTTGTTTGCTCCCTCCCAATCTTAACCTTTAACTTCAGCTATGACCCTCAATGAAGTTCAGAAGATGTTGATGGCTGAGAAGGGTAATGGTGGTGACGATGCTGAGCAGGATATGCCTGTGGACAGGTCCTCAACTCCTTTGGCACTACTCGTGCTGGGTATGGATATTGAGAAGTCTCGGTTCAAGATCAAGAATGTTACCGGTCAGGTCGCGAATACCCGTTTTCAAATGATTTTGCGACGAGTTGAAGGGAAAGTGGATTCTGCCGTTCACCAATATGACCATGCTCGTGGATCCTATCTTAGTCTCAAGGGTCATGGGTCTTGGGAGAACACTTTGCAGGTACTCAACCCTGGAGATGTTCATGGGCCAAACGAGAAGGATATTCAGGATACAGAGGTTTTGGATGCTGAGAGGTTGGCAGAGCGGACGGGCATTCAGACAGGTGCTGGGACTGGAGGTTGAGTGAAGGCACATAGGACAGGAGGAGGAACTGTGGAAGTTGGTGAAGGTCGTTGTAAGCTCTTGTGGTTATGGACACAGGTGGAAGCCAATGAATCATCAAATGATCCAAAGATGTGTGAGGGTAAGTTTTGTTTTCATCTTCTTGTAAACTATCACTCATTTGTTGGATCCTGTAGTCCACTGAATTGAGTGGGTGAAGGCAAAGGCCAGGGCAGCCCGGTGGCACGAAGAGGTCATACTCCTTGATGAGGAGATGCATTGGTCCATCAGTACTGCAACTGGAAGGCTCACTGGTGGATGGGTCAGAAAGCTCGCCATCAAGATCTCTCACTTGAACTTTATGAAGGGTTATGCACTTATGCCTCCGAACAGGCCTTCTTCAAACGCCACCGTGCCCTTGCCTGGGAGATGGTGTGGAAGGCAGCACGAGAATGGGCAAAGGCTGCAACTACTACTCTATCTTCATCTGACGTGCTTGATGAGGTGGATCTGGGCCCCAACGCCGATGTGAGTTCGTTGGGTGACGATTTTGATGATGATGACGGCCTGTACGCCGTTGATAACTAAGCTTCTGCATGGTGAGTCCGATCTTTTCAGCCTGCTCATAAATAATAACTAACCAAGTTTTTGTCCTAGAACTTCACATCCATTTCAATCTCCTATGTCCCAGCTTTCATTCATCACCAATTCTCATATTCAGCCGCTCAATATCCCCATTTCCAGTGCCATATTTCTGGTTTTCGGTGCTGGGTTTCTGTGTCAAGCTCCCTCTAAAACATATTTTCATCCCTCCCCTTGCCCCCAATATTGCCATTTTGAGGCTAGGAATATGTTTTTTTTTCCATTCCATATGTTTGTTTCTCCATATGTTTTTTTCCGTGACTGGTTTGCAGTATGTTTTTTTGTGGCGGTTGGTTTTGTAGTGTGTTTTTTGTGGCAGTTGGTATTACCCTGCTTGAGATTGGCTCACTTGAATTGCAATGTGGCCGAATTATAGTGCCAGTGATAATAATCGTACAGTAGCTACTGTAGGAATTGTAATATGGCTGATTGTAGTTATCACTGACATTTAATTGTTGCTACAGGGACGCCTCGCTGATGGGTGCCAGGCAGTGGGCAAAAGTGCTCTGAGTGACAGAAAATTTAATCCTGAGGTTTACAAATGAATGTTAATGACTTCCCATCATTCACAGTCAAGTTCTCCTCTGTTTCCATCCCTTCGGCAATGAGCCAACAGAGATGAGAGCAACCTTCCTGATTTGGGTATTACCATATATGGTGATGACTAATGTAATGACTAAGACAAAAAACAGCCAAATTTCTGTAGAAAACTGGAAATTTCAAGCTATTGGAAATCTGTCCTGGCCAATCAAAAGAGGCAACCAAAAGCATGCTAAATCTACATTTATAAGGTTTTTGGGTGGATATTAGCCAAGCCTTAGCAAAAATACAGAAAGGGCCAGAGACTTGCATGAAGTAGCGTCTGCCACCATACAACCTCCTGGCCCTACACCAAATTTCCCTCCTCAAATCACTCAGCATACGTCCTGAAGGCCTGAAGGCTTGACAACGGAATGATCTGATACCTAGATGAGACAGTATTGCTAATTGGGGTACAGAAAACAACAAAGACTACGTGGATTTGATTTGTTCTACCCTTGTCACCCAAGGCGTTTTCAATATCAAACCACTTGGTAGTGTAGGGAGGTTGTTTGGTGTAGTGGGTGCTTGCTCATTCTCTGAGTGTATGGCTAGATCGCCTGTGATTGGTAGTTCATCTCTGTCTTGTCGTTCATCACACTACTCTGTTGCCTCATCCTCCTTGTGTCACCTTCAGCCTCATCGCTCATCAAACTCATCCCCACTTTTCATTGGGTGTCATCCACTGTTTCCTTACCCACCAGGTGCACCATCCCCAATTCAGCCATCTGTCTAATAGACAGTTGACACACGAGCAATGCCATGATATAATTAAACCTCTTCTAATTTTTGGACCCTAGGTATTGCTTTTCAACCCTGCATGATCCACAGCCACTGGGAGTTGGAATTGAGTCTTACCTTGTTCTGGTGTCGATATAGGTGCTCCACGGTCATCATTCAACAACTGAACCATATCTCTCCTTTGGCTTGATGGTTTCACAAAGCCAATGTTGCTAGCTCTTGTGGGATGATTCTTTGCCATCACCATCACTGGTACTTGCACTCAACACACAACTTTGGCACACGACTCATTCATGTCATGGCTATGGACTTTGCTAGAGTTGCTCGATGACCTCTTGAACTCCTTGATGCAGTCATCTCAGTTGTACTTGTCCTACCTCCCCTTCATCCTTGAGGATTACTTTCTGTTTCTCCTAGTCAGCTTTGGTGCACTGTCGCTCAACCGTCGCTCCACAACCATTACCAAAGGCCTCTATCATCCCCCCACCTGGTCCTGGAAATACCTCAGACTTGCCATCAAATCTCTCCCAACTTGAACCACTTCCATCCATAGCTGTCCTATCATTAGCAAATTCCATCACCTGATCATTCACAATCAGCTATAAGTCGGCTCAATCTTTGTTGGCCCTTTCCCTCTCATTTCTTTCAGGCTTGTTTTTGCACTATGGCAGCCAGTAATGGGATCAAGATGGCTGAGTATCATCAGCTTGGAAAGTGTGGTCTACGGGTTTCTGTTCCTATCATCAGTTATTACCTCATTTTTTGAATGGCTTGTTTGCTCACTCATCCAGCTCAGAGCTATGAGTTTCAGTACCAAGAAATGGGCGGTAAGAATATGACTATGAAATAGCATAGATGATCAAGCTTATCACATCTTAATAGCCATGGGTCATCGAAGAAGACAAAGCTTTACCTCTCCTCAAGGCTGCTTGGGATCATGGGGTTACTACCATTGACACTGCGAACGCATCCTGTTCAGCTAAATATACCATTGATAATGTACAACCAACGATGTAAAGTGACCTTGGGTTATGTTCCACCCGACGTCGGCCGACACTCATTGTCAATGTTGCAGCTGATGGGGGCTTATAAAGCTAGCTACAGTTAGTAATGGTCCAGCCGACTGATCAGCAAGTATGCAGGGATGCACATTGGCATTCTCTCAGCTGACAATAGCTCCAGAGATGGGCCCAATAGTACTATTCTAATGTACACCAACCAGGGGCTTACTGGGAAACGTTAATAATGATACAGCTGATGCTAAATTATAACCTCGGGTTGCAGTAGAAGTGTCCCTCCTGAATGGGTGGTTTGGCTGGTTCCTGTAGTGAGTTGCTAACAAAACAAGTTGCGGATTTCTGGAGTGCATTGTTGATTTCCAGAACAACTTGTAACCCCAGAAGCTGTAAACTCCTGGACTTAGTAATTTCCAGACTTGTTGATTTCTGGAGTGTGTTGGTAATATCCAGGGTGTGTTGGTGATTTCTGGAGTTAGAAATTCTGGGACTTGCTGATTCCCCGACCAAGTTGTGAATTTCTGGACTTGCTGATTTCTGGACTTGTGATTTCTGGACTTGTTATTTCTGGACTGGTGATTTCCGGACTTGGTGATTTCTGAACTTGGTGATTTCTGGGACTTGCTAATTTAATTTCCAGACATGGTGACTCTGGACTTGTGATGTCTGGACTTGCTGATTTCCGGGACTTGCTGATTTTATTTCCAGACTTATTATTTCCAGACTTGTTTGTCCAGACTTGTTGTTTCCGGACTTGCTGATTCCAGACTTGCTGATTTCTGGACTTGTGATTTCCGGACTTGTTGTTTCCAGACTTGCTGATTCTGGACTTGTTAATTTAATTTCCAGACTTGTTGACTCCAGACTTGTTGATTCTGGACTTGCAATGTCTGGACTTGCAATTTCCAGACTTGGTGACTCCAGACTTGTTGATTCCAGACTTGTTGATTCTAGACTTGCAGTTTCTGGACTTGCTGATTTCCAGACCTGCTGATTTCTGGGACTTGCTGATTGAATTTTTGGACTTGTTATTTCCGGACTTGCTGATTCCAGACTTGTTGATTTAATTTCCAGACTTGCTGATTTCTGGATTTGCTGATTTCCAGACCTGCTAATTTCCGGACTTGGTGACTCTGGACTTGTTGATTCTGGACTTGTGATTTGCAGACTTGTTGATTTGCAGACTTGTGATTTTCGGGCTTGGTGATTTTGGACTTATGATTTCTGGACTTGTGATTTCCAGACTTGTGATTTCCGGACTTGTGATGTTCTGACTTGCAATTTTCGGACTTACCATTCCCAGACTTGTGATTTCTGGACTTGTTGATTTCTGGACTTGCAATTTTCGGACTTATGATTCCCAGACTTGTGATTTCCAGACTTGTTGATTTCTGGACTTGTGATTTTTGGACTTATGATTCCCAGACTTGTGATTTCCAGACTTGTTGATTTCCGGACTTGTGATTTTCGGACTTGTGATTTTCGGACTCAGCAATTTCCAGAGTGCATTGATGATTTCCGGTGTGAGTTATAGACGCCCGGAGTTGTAAATTTCTGGACATGTTGACTCCCAGAGTGAGTTGTATATTTCCTGACTTGAGTTATTGATCTCCAGAGTGAGTTGGTGGATGTCAGGGGTTGCTGATTCTAGAGTGAGTTGTAGATTTCTGATGTGAGTTGTTGATTTCTGAAGTTGAGTTGAGCTGATTTCCAACTTCAACTGCCTTTAATCCAGGAGTTCTATCAATGGGCATATGTTGATAAGGGATGCAGTTTACCAGGAGTCATGCTTGGAAGTCTGAAATTCACTCTTTTTTCATAGTACTGTAACATATTCAAACTGCACTCTGTTTAAAATTCCATCTTTGTATTCATGCAGTGCCCAGTCTATCAAAGGATTAAGAAACTGCTACAACTCCTTTAGACTATTTGACTCGAAACAGAACAGGTCATATCCTTCCTATGAGATTTCATGGATGCCAGCAGCATAACATCAAGTTGTTTTGCTGATCTTTGATACATTCCTAATTAAGCCTGGTTTCAATTGCAGCTTGCGCAACAATTAGTGGACATACATTGATTTTGGCCCATCTGGCAATGTAAGGCTCACAACACCTCTGATACTTTGTATTCACTATGAATATCATATATTATAATATCAAGCACTAGAGACATTGTGACATTTGCACCACTAGTTGTGCCACAATCAATCTATGTCCACCAATTGTTGCACAAACTAAGTTCAAAACCTGGCTCAATTAGGAAGGTATCAAGGATTGGTGAAGCAACTTGATGTTATGCCCATCATACTGATGAAGTCTTGTAGGAACAACATGATCTCTTCTGTTTTGAGCTGAATGCAATGGTCAGAAAGGATTGTAGAAGATTCTTAGTCCTCAGATGGACAGGTACAGGCTACATGAATAGAATTTTAAACAGGGTGAAGTACTATCGAAAAGGAGTGGATTTCAGGCTTCCAAGCATTACTCCTACAGCCCACCCCTTATGAACTGATGCCCTACTGAAGGAACTCACTGTGAAAATCTATGACCCATAGCTGAAACCTGCATATCACTCAGAGAATTAGGAACTCACTCCAGATATCATCAACACACACCAGAAATCAGCAACTACAACTCCAGAAAGCTACAACTCTGGAAATCTACAACTCCGAAAATTTAGCATTCACTGAAATCACCAACTCACTTTGGAAATCAACAACTCTGGAAATCAACAGCTCCAGAAATCAACTCTGGAAATCTACAACTCCGGAAATCAGCAAGTCCAATCAGCAGGTCCCAGAAATCAGCAAGTCCGGAAATCACAAGTCTGGGAATCGTAAGTCCAAAAATCGCAAGTCCAGAAATCAACAAGTCTGGACATCACAAGTCCAGGAATCATAAGTCCGAAAATTGCAAGTCCAGAAATCACAAGTCTGGGAATTGTAAGTCCGAAAATTGCAAGTCTGAAAATCACAAGTCCAGAAATCACAAGTCCAGAAATCATAAGTCCAAAATCATCAAGCCCGAAAATCGCAAGTCCACAAATCAACAAGTCTACAAATCACAAGTCCGCAAATCAGGAAGTCCCAGAATCAACAAGTCCCTAAATCAGGAAGTCCAGGAAATCAGCAAGTCCCTAAATCAGCAAGTCCCAAAAATCAGCAAGTCCCAAAAATCAGCAAGTCCGGAAATTGCAAGTCCAGAATCAACAAGTCCAGAATCAACAAGTCCAGAGTCACCAAGTCTGGAAATTAGCAGGTCTGGAAATCAGCAAGTCTGGAAATTTACAACTCCAGACATCTACAACTTGCTCCAGAAACCATCAATGCACTCTGGAAATCAACATATCTGGGAATCAATAAGTCCAGGAATCAACAAGTCCCGGAATCAACAAGTCCCGGAATCAACAAGTCCTGGAATCAACAAGTCCCAGAATCAACAAGTCCTGAATCAGCAAGTCCCAAATCAGCAAGTCCCAAATCAGCAAGTCCGGACATCTACAACCTGCTCCAGAAATCAACTCTGGAAATCTACAACTCCAGAAATCAGCAAGTCCAATCAGCAAGTCCAGAAATCACAAGTCCAGAATCAACAAGTCCAGAAATCAGCAAGTCTGGACATCTACAACCTGCTCTAGAAATCACCAACTCACTCTGGAAATGAACAGCTCCAGAAATCATCAACTCTGGAAATCTACAACTCCAGAAATCTACAACTCCAGAAGTTAGCAAGTCCCAGAAGTCACAAGTCCAGAATCAACAAGTCTGGAAATCAGCAAGTCTGGACATCTACAACCTGCTCCAGAAATCACCAACTCACTCTGGAAATCAACAACTCTGGACATCAACAGCTCTGGAAATCAGCAAGTCCAATCAGCAATTCTGGAATCAACAAGTCTGGAAATCAACAAGTCCGGAAATTTACAACTCCGGACATCTACAACTTGCTCTGGAAACCATCAACGCACTCTGGAAATCAACATATCTGGGAATCAATAAGTCCAGAAATCAACAAGTCCCAGAATCAACAAGTCTGGAAATCAACAAGTCCAGAAATCAACAAGTCCAGACATCTACAACTTGCTCCAGAAACCATCGATGCAGTCTGGGAATCAACATGTCTGGGAATCAACATGTCTGGGACTCAACACATCTGGGACTCAACATGTCCGGAATCAACATGTCTGGAAATTTGCAACTCCAGACATCTGCAACTCACTCCGGAAACCATCAATACACTCTGGAAATCAACATGTCTGGGACTCAACATGTCTGGAATTAACAAGTCTGGCAGAAATCAACATGTCCTGGAATCAACATGTCCGGAATTTAGAAATCAACAAGTCTGGAAATTTGCAACTCTGGACATCTGGAATTAACAAGTCCGGATATTTACAACTCACTCCGGAAATCACCAACTCACTCAGGAAATCAACAACATAAACAACTCTGGAAATCCACAACTTGCTCTGGAAATCAACACCCTACTCTGGAATTCACCAACTCACTCTGAAAATCAACAACCTACTCTGTAAATCAGCAACTCCAGAAATCACCTTGCTCAGAAATTTGACAACTCCGGAATTCCGAACTCACTCTGGGAACCTTGGACTCACTCCGGAAATTGACTTCACAAATTGACAACTGAGAAACCAGCAAGCCAGTCATCCAATCCCCCAGCCTCCGAAGTGCTCCCCAGACCATCCTATCAACTTCACCATAGACTGTGTTTGTTGGCTGGGACATTGCTGTTGTACAGTTCAGTAAGTCTTCTTGTCAGCTGGCTCATTACTATTGTGCTGTAGAGCATTGTCAGGTGATACATTACTAATGGTATATAAGGGTTGTCAGCTGACATCGGCTGGGACATTACAGAAGGTCATATTACATCGTCAGTTGTATGTTAGTAATGCTAGCAAATGGCTGCACAGTGTGGCAAACGTTTACTCTAACAGCAAGTCTGAAAAAATCATTGCCAAATTCATCAAAACGGTAGGTTCTCGTCTCCCTCATACCTTTGCTTCATCCTTTGAGCTCAATTTATGGCCCTCAGTACAACATCTCCTGTAGTGAACTCATAATTGCCACCAAATGCATTGGGCTCATTTCTAGGGACCCCACAATCTGTACAGGTCTCTGTCCCAATCTTGCAAACCTTCAAGAATACGTGAACCAAGGTGGCCTTTCACGCAGTGCCATCTTCAAACAAGTTGATGCATCCCTTGAACGTCTCAAGACATCCTACATCAACCTACTTCAGATCCACAGGTTTGATCCGAAAGTACCAGTTGAGGAGGAGATGAAGGTGTTACGTGATGTGGTGGAGAGTGGGAAGGTTAGGTATATTAGGGCTAGTTCTATGCAGTGTTGGCAGTTCGCGTTGATGAATGAGGTTGCAGAGAAGAATGGGTGGACGAAATTTGTGAGCATGCAGGATGAATACTCATTGCTGTATCATGAGGATGTGAGTCTATTTGACCCCTAGTCATCTCCATTTTGTGTTTGGATGTCTTAATTGTTTCTCCAGGAGTGAGAAATGCATGCATATTGTAACTACAATGGGATTGGTATCATTCCTTGGGCACCCCTAGCAGCAGGAGCACTCGCCCAACCTTTCGGCACGCAAACTACTCATTCATCATTATCTGTGGCCCAGTACAAAGATTCTGATAAGCTGATCATCTCATGTGTTGATGAGCTTGCAAAGAAGAAAGGGTGCATGATGGGCCAGATTGCGTTGGCTTGGACTCAAATGAAAGTGGTGAGTCCTATTGTTGGGTGTAGCTCTGCTGAGAGGTTGGAAGAGGCTATCATGCAAGGTGTAGAGCTCACAAAGGAGGAGATTGTGTACCTTGAGGAACTGTGTGTTTGTTGGTTTGGGTTGCAATGTCGATGCTGATTCCCCTTCACTCTCTCAGGTACAAACCCAAACCAATTCGTGGCCATGCATAATCGGTCAACTTCGTCAGTGATAGATATTAGATTGTTGCTGTAGCACTAGAGGCAGCACATGCATATGTTTTTCACTCATCTCCACTACAGTTTGACATTTATTGAGGGTTATTTTGAACCCAGTCATCTGGAGTGTGACCTCTCTGCGTATCTACCCCCCATCTGTTTGCCCACAAGCTCACCAGGCCAAATGATATATACCTTTGCTTCATTGTGTCGCACTTCTCAAGAGCCTATTTCAATAGAGGGCCCAGGTATTGTACAATTTGTTGATTCAGAATTGTAGAATTACAAGACCTGACAGCCCATTACACCTTTGTAGAATCATCCCAGGACCTGCTCACAATGCTTTATGGCATTCATCCTATGTGTTGTATGAAAAAGAGTTGACACCAGTGTCCTTCCACCCTCAGGGTTGGTGGAGTATCCTATGGGCCTGAAGAAGACAATAAACACAAGTTTAATTCATTTCTGCATGTGGGGTTGGAGGAGCCTCTGGGATGGAATTGGTGGGAGGGTGTTGAGGGAGATGTGGAAGGTGGGAAGGAGGAGAGAAAGCCGCCAAGTTTGACATGGGATCAGGAGCGGAAGAGGTAGTGAATGATGAAGCAGGGGCTGTGGAGACATCCAGAGGGGAAAGGACAAGTTTAAGAAATCAGGATGTTGTTGGGGTTGTAGCATGGTCAGATGCTCATAGGTTTTCCCTTGCATCACATTTTTCCATTGGGTTAGTTTTCATGTGCAGGCGTCTCTTAGTCCCATCTGAGCCAATGTACATGGACCTTGTCTGGATGGCCAACATGCCTCCCACATTCACTCAAACCAACCCTTTCGTCAATGGAAGGCCCATGTATATGCACATACAAAACATAGCTACATCTCATCCAATACTTTGTACCCCTTGGCCGACGTCAATGAGCATGGTATCAACAACGCTTGGAGGTCTCTCCAAGAGGGCAACAAGGTATGTCTTTTGTCTTTATTGGGTTCTTGGTTATGGTGCTGATGTGTGGGTGCATAGGGATGGTAGATGATGTATAGTATGAGACAAGCCAAACATACTTATGGGACTTATATACTGGGGAAGCTGAGCTCTCATTTGCTGGATAGGTGTGTTGTTTGTATCTGGATGGCGGAGAGGCTTCTGAGGTGGATGATTGATGAGGAGACAAGAGATGAAGTGTTGGTTTGAGGATGAGAAGGGTTGTCATCTGCATCTGGAGCAGTATTTCAAGATAAATTTTGAATATCCCAAGGATGTTGAGATGGGTGGTGATGAGGAGGTTGAAATGGGGTGTGAGGATGAGAATGAGATGGGGTCTCTTGAGCCAGAGGATGAAGGGAGTTATGGAGTGAGGTTTCAGGTGAGAGTGAGGAGGTGGAGAGTGATGATGAGAATGATGGGAGGCCTTGTGATGGAGTTAGTGATATTGTCTTCACTGGCAAGGTTAGTGTCTCGTTTTTGTCATCTCCAGTCCTCATTGATGATCTTCTCTCTTGTGTAGACCAATACTTGACATGGTGAAGCTTGGGATGCCTTTCAATATTATGGCCATATACATCCTTATGATGGCCTCATCACCCTCATTTGGATTCCCATATGTCTCTTCCCCTCTGTATTCCTACTCCCCCTCCACAACTAACCCATCCTTCTCATGTTAAAGATCAGTCCTGTGAAAGGGTTACCTGATCTTGAAGATGGTAGAATTATATTTAGGGGTTATGTACATCCTGGACAGACTTTTGTTGGGACTTGGAGGAGTTGGACTCTGGATGGGAAGGTGATTCTGCTGGAGGGACCATTGGTTCTATCATTGAGGGAGAGATGAAGGACTGGTCCTGTGGCTTTTCTTAGTAGATATATTGTATGGAGATTTGCATGAATATGAGATGCTGGGGTAATAGGTTGGGGTATCATATTGCCCTCTGTTGAGAATGTGGAGGGTGGTTAGTATTAATACATAGTTCTCATTGTTGGTGAACTTGTTGTCCAGCCATGTGTTATTGTCATTGCATGATGTCAATAATCACAAGTGTTGTTCAGTTGATAGCCTTGGGTTTTGTAATTTCTTTTTCTCCATTGGAATGGGTGCATCTTGCAAATTGGCAAATAACATCTATTCAGTTCCTGCCATGACACATCTGGAAATTTGATAACTCTTACACACCAAGTGACATTGAGACAACTAATATGTTCCACCCCCAAGTCAGACACATTTTACTAATGGATGCACAACTCCAGCTAAAGACTACATTTTCAAGTACATTTTTGATAATCTAGTTTTCCTGTATCCTTTCTGTGCCTCACCAACAGGAATTATTTCCAACCATTTTAAAAATAAATCTATGGTCACTGCAAGTCTGGGGCATTTTCAGCCACAATGCTATGTGGCACTGGAAAGTCAGACAAGGCAAAATGAAGTTATGATATTTGATGGCTCCATCAATTCAGCACACAACTATATCTCTAATACATATCCACAGGTGCCTGGGTGGATAGACCCTCCTAAGACGTCCTCATTCTGAGGGAAACTTATTGCCGCTGTCAGCAAAGGGCATGCCTCAGAAAATGCTGAACCACATGGCAGAGCATGTCCTGCCAATGTGCATGGTTTATTGTGAGGGATCCAATATTCTATGTGCTTGTTTCTCCTGTAGAATGAATTGAGGCACCCTAAATATGGCATACATGAATTTACAGATCTGTTGAATGACCTCCTCACAAGCAGGAGCCCAGTGTCCAACATCACAGTGTGTCCAACTTGGGGGTGCAACACATTACATGGTATTCTCTGTTGACTATAGACATCTTCTTTAAAGGGTGCTTTCAGCTTAGCTAACCCAGATTTCATTTCTATGACTGTGAACAAGTTAAACTCCCCAAATGACTGGCACTACATTGCCATTACTATTCTATCAACCACCAATTGTTTATAGTCACACTCCTCTCCCTGATGAAATAGGGTCAACATTGTTCTCTGCACAAAGCTTATAGATGCTCTCACAAATTAAGAAGCTAGACTCTGTCAATGGACTGGGTAGTGTCTTCATCAAGCAATCACCAACTAGACAGTGTGTTCTTTGTGGTGTGTTATCTTTACACTTTGTCTTTTATTAACTCACAGTTGTTTTCAAAACATTGGCAAGATTTGTGGATTGCCACACAGGAGTCTCAAAGCCAACTAATCCTACCAATCTCTCTTGATCTCAGACACGGGCGTCATGAAACCTTTAATCTCTGCTTGGTATTGTCTTCAAAGCTTACACTAGGAGTCTGATATGGTGGTGATACAGCAGATGCCTTTATCTATGCTTGGTTGTAGCATAGAGGCACAATATACATTGTACAGGGTGAAATTCCAGAAGTGAAGAGAGTATGTCAATTCTACATTACTGCAAACTAGTTTAAAAAGAGAAAGCTGGAAGAATGAAGTTGAACACATACCAAGCTGATGATCACCAATAAGAGAATGCAAGACCCTCTCAAACTCTTCTGTATCAGCCCCAAAGGACTCAGGATCCATCTCCAAACTTTTGATGACATTCAAAAGCTTATTCAAAGTTTTCAATGCCTTGACATCATACCACATTTGCTGAAACATTGTATCCCAAGTGATTGTGCCATGATGAAGAAAGGAGTGCTTTGCAATTATAGCACTGGCTAGATGAAGGTAAAATATGCAAATGATATATGTTAATGCCACATACCAGTAATGGCATAGATGGCTTGGTGATGAATTGAAAGTTCAATGGTCTAGAAAATTATAATATTAAAATACAAAAGTAGCAATATGAGAGCATACCTGAGGTTTGAGCCAGGTACAGAAATTTTGCAGAAGTGAGGAGTGCTTTTTCTATACAAGCGAAACCATGTCAAATCAACATGGATATAACACTAGAAGGAGAATTATTGAGCCACTTACTTTCTACTCATATAAGCAAAGTGTTGGACAGGGATTGAACAAAAAGATAAATAGATGAGAATGCCACTACGCACAAACTGGTATGATCACAAGACGGAAGAGCAGCTGGCTGAGAGACTGAGGCCAAAGTGGACAAAGCACTCACCAACTGTCGATGCAATCCAGGGAGCAGAGAACATGAGCTGGCTGAGAGACTGGGGCCAAAGTGGACAAAGCACTCACATCCTGTCGATGCAACCCAGGGAGCAGAGAACATGAGCTGGCTGAGAGACTGGGGCCAAAGTGGACAAAGCACTCACAAACTGTCGATGCAACCCAGGGAGCAGAGAACATGAGCTGGCTGAGAGACTGGGGCCAAAGTGGACAAAGCACTCACGTACCTGTCGATGCAACCCAGGGAGCAGAGAACATGAGCTGGCTGAGAGACTGGGGCCAAAGTAGACAAGGTACTCACAAACTGTCCATGCAACCAGAGAGCAGAGAACATTAGTTGTCTGGAGGACTGAGGCCAAAACCAACCAGGTACTGACCATCCATGGATACCAAGATAATACTTTTCCAACACATTTCTCAACAAGTAACTCTTTTCGATCCCTGTATTCTTTATATACCAACTCACAAGCTCTGTATCTCTTATCAGTTGAGCCAAATAATACTAAAACCTTCTCACCTATTAACTCCCCATTTTCCACATAAATCCAGATTATTCTTCTGAATACACACAAATAGCTGCTTCAATGCATCATCACCAAGGGCATCTGCAGTTTTATCCAACAACTTGTCACAGTTTGTATCTGGCTTGTCCATATCTATATAAGATGTGAATGATAAATTCTATATAGAGATACACAATTCTTTCCTTGAAGTTGAACCTCCCTTAATGGTGGAAACCTTGTTTCATTGAAAACCTTTGCATATTCTTTAATGAAACGATGGGGTGCATATAAAGATGCATTCTCAAAGGCATCTTCCTCTTCCTCTCCTTGACTCATAAAGAATTGCTGAGTTTGAAGCACAAAATCATCAAATTTTGTGTATATTGCAATCACTGGAACTGCAAAGCTTTCACTTAAAATTCTTCACCCAAGAGCAACAAATACTTACCAGCTCCTGGATCACACTCCTGGAAAAATCTTGCCTCTGCTCCAGTCAAGAGACGATGAGCATTGTCAGTTGGGAGGCAATACCTTCACATCTATTAACTCAATCCAGACCTACCAGATGGAAGGCTGATGACCTACCAAATCGCATGCAACTGTCTCCTTGAGGCTATCTCCCTCCCTCGCTGTTCAATAAAGTCTTGTACAATCTTGAATTCCTCAGTAGATCCACATTCAAATCCACGAGAATCATGAAAAATAAATCGGCGATTGGCCTCAAATATCATCTCATTCTCGATGTTGTGTTCACCCCGCTGTCGCTTAGTGTTGGCTCAGATCGAATGGTGGAATCGTCTACTACATACCTCCGTGCTTGGCACAACAGCTGAGAGGTCAATCTGGTAGGCAGATGATGTCCGATCAGAGATCGCTCCTCGCAGTGAGGTCTAATCCACCACTTACTTCCTCGCCCTTGGAGCTGTAGATCTTTGGCTGATCTGTCGTGTTGCAGACCTTTTGGAGAATCGTTGTCTTTCCTGCGTTTGCTTTGCCCATCACCAAAACGCGGAATTGACTATACTTCAGCCTGAGTCTTCGGGTTCGGTAGTCCATGAGATGCTGGTCCTGGTGAGAGTTGCGAGAGATGACCCGACGATCGATAACGACGAGCGGCTGCACGAGTGTGCACTGCATTGTCGCGATGGGGACACCTCGGCGAAACGTCTCCTCCTTTTGCAACGTCAACACGCAAGTCATTCGTGGCTGCCTCTGGGCTCACATCCTTGGCCTCCACCATAGTTTTTATCTTCGCTGAACGCCTCCCACTCTGTCTTTCCAACCATCTCGAATCCCAACCACACCGTTCATTTCGACTGGGCCAATGCCCTGTCTAGTCGTCTCGGGAGCGGCTTCTGGAGTTGACTGCGACTGGTTCTTGTAAGCTTTCATTCGCTGCCTTCAACTCCAAAGTCCCATCATCCCATCCTCAATCAGCGAACCTAGACAGACCCCAACCCGACTCCTCAAAGTCGGAGCCAACACAAGTCCAGGCTGCGAAGGCCAGCATAGTGGATCCAATACCCAGCCTACATGCTCCTCTCCGCTCACTCCCATGGAGGTGATCAGATGCCCACGACCGGTTTGCTTACAGGAGTCTCAAACCCACCTGCAGACGCGACCCAAGATCCAAACTCTCAACAGGGAAGGGACCGGCGACTGACTTTTGGATATGACTGTCTCGCCCAGCTACCGCCAGTTGATGCATGTTATGAAGAATTTCAAAGGCCAATTGTAAGTACAAACTTCCCCGCACTCGATTTCCTGCGATGACAGTCAGGCCATTTATCCCATCCGTAGCACCGTCACCCCTGTCATGCTCAAACGAGTCCCAACCCTAATCCAAGTCTTCAACACTTTCCCTCTCAGTATGCTACCGAATCGATTGTGGCATACACGCTCAATGCGTCCAATTCACTGCGGTAACCACGCCTTCCGGCACAACGACACATTCGAGTCACCGTCCACCCGTCGCATTCGCCGCACATCCTTTCGTTCCCATTCTCGGCGCTGGCCACAGGCCCTCTGCTGATCCCATACCTTCACTACCTTCGAACATCCGACAGGCGTCTCATGACCATTGGTTCGTACATCCAGGACGAGGACTCCACCCTCGTTTTCATCCTCGCGACGCAGGGTTCACCCAGCAGCTGCATTTGGCTTGGGTCGCCCACGACCACACCTGCTGTCCACTGCGAACGCGTCCAGTGACTTGTCAATACCCCGCCGGTTCGCGAAGAACAAAGAGCGTGGGAAGTGACATGAATGAACGTGAGGGCGAAGCGGAAGAGAAAGTTGTGAAGGGGATGGAGATCGTGTTCGGGAGAGATAGGATGGCGTCGTAAAAGGTGGGTTTGGATGTGTTCTATATTTCTTCTACTACAAGACGTTCTTATTCATTTACAGAAATCCTCCGTCGAACCTTCGGCGTCGGAGATTCCTTTATTACTACCCATCAGATGCACGTGTTCACGACCGACCCCGTTCCCAATAACATCAACACCTTACATTCTCAGTCACAGTGGGTATCGTCTTCACTGTTTGGGTGAGTATCGAAGGCTTTGTCACATTGTATCCTCTCAGGGCGCTAACCCTCGGCTGTCAACAAGACGATTGCTCCCGATTATGCGTTTAGTGGAAAGCATACCAATGGAAGGACTCGACAACCGGCCATTCTGACAACCTATCCATTCGACGCACGGATGGTCAAACCCCCCTACACTGCGTGGCCGAGCTCCCCGACTCGACGAACGGTCGCGTTCAACCTGAACAAGACACCTTTACGATGGGGAACGGCATCAATCAGTGCCGGGATAAAGTCTCTCTGCGAGCGTCGTAAGTCCATGTCGCCTCAATCTGATGACTATGCCCTCGATCCAATCATACTCTCATTTGGTACGTATTCGCTCCAAATCGTGTGTGAACTTTACTAATGTCCTTTCGCTGCAGATATCGGATGCCACTGTCCCCGCAGGAGCCGACCGCGGGTAAATAGTTCAAGACGTCTGTTACGGGCACCACGGTCAATGGTACACCGTTGCCTTTGCCAGTTGGCCTCCTCGAGAAGATGGTTCGCGAAGCTTCTTCGAGCAATTTGGCCGCTATCGGTCCTATTGACAACATATTTTTTGCCTACCCTTTTCAAAACCCTGCCATTATTTTTTCGGCGAAAGGTGGGGAGACGTTGGTGAAGCTGGCGAACGAACCGCGGCTGGCTCGTTTTGTTGAGGCGATTGTTTTGGAAGGTGATGAAGAGACGCCTGATTGCACTCAGATGACAGGTACGTGTCACTATGATCCCGATTGTTCTATCTTCCTCTAATCGCGGCAACTGGTGTTTTTGATTAGCTGCCGAACGCAGATGTCGGTCTCCAGTTCCAAGAAACCATGTCCAACATGCACCAATTCCCAAGCCTTTCAACCCTCCGCGTCGCTTTCAAACCGATATCATCTGAAGACCGACCACCCCCTCCAAGACCATTCCCAATCCCACTTCCTCGCTTTCATCGACAAACATCAAAACCTGCTGCGTCGTCTTCGATCGTTGGATATCGTCAACCTTTTCCATATTATGATCCCCAGTGTCGTTGGACATGGGGCGGTTAGGATTTAGTAGTGGGTCTTCCCGATCGAAGTGGAATTTTGAAGTGGTTGGCGGGAGCGGCAAAGGAAAGTGCTTTGTGGCCCTCTGATGGAACTTATTTGGGGGTTCATAACTAGACCTTGTCATTGCTCGATTCATTTAGTTTGTGGGAGGCTGGAGTATTTAAGTACGGTCGATATTGTCCGACGCCAATGATGTTATATCATGATCGAGGAGGACTTGGTACACAACAAGTTGCCGGCCATCGTATTCCTGTATCGTCCGCACCTCTACCACCGCCAATCTTCAAACGCGTACAAAAATTGTTTCCTCATCGTTCTGATCTCCAAGTATTGTCAAAAAATCCGTCCACATCGACCACATCTCAGCCAACAACAAAAGGACTTGACGTCCATTCCATGCCAACGACTACGTCCAACAGGCATACAATTACATCCATCACCACACCCTTCTCGTCATTACGAGCGCACAAGTAGCGACGGTGAAGACAAATACCTAGGCTAGCAGGGCACGAGGAGCATCTTCTCGTACTTATCGGGAGTCACAGGAGATCAACAACGTGAGTTTGGGTCGTCCTTTGTTCTTTCATCTTCGTGGAAGCACTGCAACGCAGCTCTTTATCTTACCCCACCACCATTCTTTCTTTCTCTCCCTTTCTATTCAAGACGTTCGCTCTATCGCTCCATGTCAGGGCTAACGCGTGCGGCTATCTGGCCAGGCAGTTCGATTGGTTCTCCACCGTCGGCCATGCCTTCGTCGACTCCAGGTGCTTCAGGTTCGGGTTCAGGTGAAGGATCCTCGTCAAACCCGCCACCCTCAGCTTCTGAGAACATACCCATCGAAATCTGGTCCCACATTTTCTCTTCCCTCTCCTCGTCTCCATCAACCCTCCACTCTCTCTCCCTCGTCTCCCGCCAATGTCACTCCATCGCCCAACCAATTCTCATTCGTAATCTCATCTGGAACGACCCAGTAGCAGTCGCTCGCAATATCCCCTACTGGCCACCAGGTCCCACCGGAACCAACCAAAACCAAATCGGAGACCCAACCCTCATCCGTTCCCTAATCTTCTCCCTCTCCCCAAACCGTACCTCATCTCCCCCAAATATAACCTTACCAAACGCCCAACACCCCAACGCAGCTCTAGCACACGAAACACCAACCCGTCCTCGATTTTCAGACCCTCTCCTCGTTTCCCTCCGAAGTCGAATCTCTCACCTCCATACCCACCTACACGACCACGATACCGACACCATAACCGCCATACGCCGGAGGATGGCGCGGAGGGACTTGGAGATGAGAGAATACAGTGTCCATGATTATTTGGCGTTTAGGGAACCGGAATTGGTCGCCGACTCTAACCTCTACTCCGCCGCTTTCAATCAACTGGCCAGGTTCACCAACCTTGACACTTTGGTTTTTAGGAATATGGGATTACCACCTAATCTTTTCGAAGTGGTACATTCCTTACCTAACCTCGAGCGGTTACACATCCAAGCGTGTTTACTCAGTCCTGCGCCAGGAGGCGCTGGTGCTCTAGCGTATTTGGATCATAGCACTTTGGGTTTGAGAGAGTTGACGCTTTGGGGTTTGGGAAATCTTGGATATGGGGATAACGTTCAGGTTTTGTTGTTGGCTACTGCGAGCGGGTTGAGGACCCTCCGTGTAGATTCTACAGCAGACGTTTTTGGGATGTGGGTATCGTTAGGCGGACATGTCCCCCTCCAACCTCAACCTCAGCCACCCATCGTACCAATCCAAGGACTCGCTCACCCCATGCTCCCTCACATGGCTCTAAACCCCGCTCCCGTCCCTGTCCCTGCCGCTCCAAACCAAAACCCAGCGCCACTCGCACCCTCACCAACCCTAACACTCTACCCCCACCCGACCCGCATCCCACGAACCCTCGCCCACGTATCAATGCGAATGCCACCCTTACCTTACGACAAGTTGTTAAACTCGTCTAAACGGTTCCTTCATTCGTTCTTTGATTTTTTAAAGTGGTTGCCAAGGGAAGTGGAGTTGGAGAGGTTGGAGATGAGCGCGCCTGTTAGACCACCTTATGATTTGCCTGGGGGGTGTATACCCCGTCTTAAATTCTTTCGGGGGCCTTTGAATGCTGTTTTGGCTGTTCTCGGTGGTGGTGCGTCTGGTTTGGGGGAAGGGGAGCAAGGAGCAGGAGGAGAAGGAGAAGGAGAAGTGGAAGTAGAGATTGTAGGGAGCGAGCCGGAAGAATGTGAGGATGGGTGGCATGAAGAGTTGGAAAGAGCTGATACCTTTGGAATGGGACATCATCATCATGGGCATGGGTTTGGTGTTGCCCCTGGCGGTGGTGGTGGGGGAGGTGGCGGGTTTCAGTGGCATGCGGGGGGGAATAAGAGTGTTAGAGCTAGTGATGTTACTTTGGTTCTTGGTATGTTCTTTCTCCCCTTCTCCCCTTCTCCCCTTCTCCCTCCGCTCCTTGCGCCATCTCCTCCGCCACCTTTAATCGTATTGAGCTGATTTGGGTTTCCCATAGGCGCCTTACCCACTCCCCATCGCGTGACCCGCTTAAGCGTGAGGATTCGCGAGTTGACTTGGGACGACGAGTTGTTACATTGTGTTGGGTGGGTATTTGGACCTGCGTTGAGGGCGTTGGAGATTGCTTGGGGGGTTGGAGAAGTTAGGGATGTGAGTTCGCCTTTTGATTCTTTCTTTTGGGTCCATACCGTCTTCTGTTGATACTAGCATTTCGTTGTCGTTTTCGTTCATTATCACCTTTGTCATTTCATTAATCGTCACATTTGTCGTGTTCATCCCTCACCCCCGAAGCTAATATACTTCTCTTTCGGTATGGATATAGGACACACTAGTAACGTTAGGCGCCGAACACCTAACTCGTCTCCCAAACCTCCAATCCGTACAACTCTACCGCATATCTTCTGGTCCACACAAACGCAAGTCAAACAGACCTCCTCCGGGCCTTTTCCATCGTTTCCATGATTCCGACGACGACGATTCTGACGACGAAGACCATGGACACGGCCAGCGTCAAGTAATGGACGACGAGTACGTTCGTGAGGCGTCCAACTATCTTAACCAGGCAGTAGATGAAGCACCCCAAAATAGCTCTGGCGAAGAGGAAGCAGAAGATGGATGGGAGGTTGCTCGTCGAGTCCCTGTTTCGTCACGACGACAGAGGGAGAGGAATCTTTGGGTTGGGGCCAGAGGGAGGGGAGAGGGGAGGTATGTTAATAGGGAACGAAGGAGGGTTAGGAGAGGCTTGTTGGGGGGTGGGATGCGCGGAGGTGGGCGTGGGCGTGTGGGGCTTGGTGGAGGTATTGGTCCGCATACGATGATTCCCGCAGACATTGGGACACATACGACAACTCTGGAAGAACAACCGGCTACTGGTGTCCGACGCCTCGGACGTATCGCTGTTCAGACACGGGAACAACGACCCGAAATACACTCATTACTCTCACCCCAAGAACGCGCCGTCGAAGATCAGGATCTTCGCGTTGAACGTCTAGCAGCTCAACTCAGGAGTGCAGAAGCCGAATTCAATGCTGCGTATGCTGCTATGCAGTCACGCAGTGATGTCCTACATGATCGTGGTCTTGATCGTAACGTCCCTGCTGGGTATACTGAGGAGGAAGCTAGGTTGATGGCCGAGTTCCAGATTCATAGGACTCGGTTTCATGAGGTTGTGAGGAGGAAGGAGGAGAGGGAGAGGGCTCATCGGGAGGCAGTTGATGAGTTGCGTGCTATGAGAGCTGCGGTTGATGTGTCTGAAGGTCGCGGTGGGGATAGAAGTGATGACGATGATATGGAGGAGGGTCCGTTCGGACCTTTCTTTGGGTCTAGAGGAGATCGATTTGGGATGGAGGATGAGGATGGGGAAGACGGGTTCGGTGCTGCTGATGGGTTTGGATATGGATTCTTCGATCCTGGTCGCCAACGCGCGAGTGGTGTGCTTGGTAGGACAACTGTTGGAGATGCGGGAGATGGAACTCGACCAGCGAGAGCCAGTCCTACCATATCGGATCTAGAACGTGAAACGTCTTTTGGGCGACGTGCGGATTATCAGATGAGGCCTGGGAATGGATTGGATCCGAGGAATCCTGGTAGTTGGCAACCCGTCCCGGTGGTGGGGTCGCCTGTTTTGGAGGATGTTGTTCCTGCTTCGGAGGCTCCTGCTCCGGAATTGGAGGGGGAGGATGAAGATGAGAGGATTGCTCGGGATTACCAGATGAGAGTTGGGAATGGTTTGGATCCTGGTAGTTGGCGATCTGCGTTGGTGCCAGAACCACTTGTTGCAGAGGAGGAGAATACGTCTTCTCGTACTGTGAACGAGGAGAGGAGACTTTCGGAGGGTTCGAAAGGGAAGGGGAAGCAGCGTGCTGAAGAGGAAGTTGAAGAACCCAAGGTCAAGGTGGGGGAACAGGAGGGCGAGGTGGACGCTGAAGGGTTAGATTTCCTCCAGCAAATCTCTGAACGATGGGCTCTTGAGCAGACTTCCATTGAGGAGCAGGAGATGCTTGAACGACTTGCTCGGGAGGAGAAAGTGAGGGAGGAGAGGGAGAAGGAAGAGCAGAGGGAGAGGGAGTTTTTGTTGACTTGGGAGAGGTTCGTTCCTGGTTTGAGGGAGGCTAGGTTGAGTGAGGGGTGGGTTTGGAGGAGGGATGGGGTACGGGGTCGGGCGAATGGGAGTGGGAGTGCCAGTGGGAGCGGGAGCGGGAGTTCTAGTGGGAGTTTGAGTAGGGGCGAGAGCTTGGATGGGACGGGTATGAATGGGGTTTTGGGGGAGAGTGTTGGTGAAGGGTCGAACAAGTCTAAACGTAAGGGGAAGGGGAAAGCGAAAGAAGATGGGAAAGTTCAAGGGAGGAAAATGAACGAGTGGGCGAGGAGGGAGTGGTTGGATGAATGAGCCCACTGTGACTGGGTGTACGAAAAAGAAGTGCTTGGATGTACTTTGAATTTATTGGTGTATGTATCAGTATTTGTTGTGGGACTAGGTAAAAGGTTATGACAATAAATAGAAGTCGATACTGGATTCCGATGTCAGAACCAAGTCAGAACCGTCGATGCTTTCCTCTTCGACTTTTTCGTATTCCATGAGTGGAAAACTCGACAGCCTCTCGGTGAATGTATATGACAACTCCAGTCGATAGACAAACGGATGATCAATGGTTAGCATGGCCTTAGATGGGAACGTTGCTCGCCGTTCAGAAACACTTGGCTTGTCAAGGAGCGTCTGGTAGAACTACCTTCATGACACGCATCAGAGGCTCAACAGCCTAGCCTTGGATAAGGAAGTTCATTGACAGTCGCGGACGGCACGATCTGCTTAGTTCCTTGTCGCAGAAGTAGCTATCCAGAGAGACAACGAGTTCAGCCCCTGGGTTCCAGTGTGATAGGTGATTTTTCGATCAGTGTGGGTGCACCGAGTTTGCGATGATCAGGTATATTCAAAAATGAGCGGATACATGCAGAGACTACAGACAGGACGAAGGTGACGGTGTACGAGTTGGCAGTTGAACGTTGACGTCAGGGGAGGAGGAAGAGGGGAATTGACACGCGCGTGGCAAACAAACCATAGACTTCGGCAAGTTCCGTGATCCTGGCAAACCGAAAAGTCCTCAACACCACCAGCAACAACGCCGCCGTAGCCCTCAAGACATTCAAGATCCGTCATGCCGGTGAGTTATACGATGACTTCTATATCATACAGACCGCCGGGAGAAACTCGGAGGGAAGTTTCAAGGCAGAGCGAGATGGATTCGTACCTGGAGAAATGGATGTACTTGCGCGCCCAAGAGACTTGGAGTCTCCAGTCTCCCCAATCTTCATGGCTTGTTCGAAGGACCCTCGAATCGTTGCTGATACGAACCCTCCATAGAGCTCCCCATCAGTATTCACCCGCTTCGTCCAAGTCGGCCGAGGTGCGTCATCCCCAAAAGACTCGTCTTATTTCAGAGTCTGACCGAATCTCCATTTGCACAGTTGTTTTGATCAACTCTGGCCCCCACGCTGGCCATATCGCCGTCGTCGCGGAGATCATTGACCATAACCGAGTGCGTCTCCTCCCCGTATTCTTCCAATCCTACCCTTTTGATAACACCAATCCCATTGTCCAGGCGATCATCGATGGCCCCACCACAGGTGTCCCCCGCCAATCTTTCCCATACCGCCATCTCACCCTCACCCCCATCCTCATGAAAAACCTCCCAAGAGGAGCAGGCACGGGCGTCATCCGCAAACAACTCGAAAAGGAAGCCACCATCGAGAAATGGAACAAGTCATCCTGGGCACAAAAGCGCGCCGCAGTCGAGGCTAGGAGAAAGTTGAACGATTTCGAGAGGTTCAGCGTGATGTTGTTGAAGAAGTCTAGGAGAGATCGGGTTAGGAAGTTTGTGAAGAAGGCCAAGGCATAAAGGTGGCGCGTTGGAATGAAGGGAGGACTGGTGCGAGGTTCACCTTGCTTTAGCCGTAGCCCGCGATGTGGTGCGGTTGAGGGTCGTATGGGTTCGCTTTTGCTTCACGTTTTTATCACTCGCATATCGCACCCCTCCATGCACACATATGATCATGCTATGCGACACGTTTCCTGGCGAGATTTTGGTTGTGACCTCGACGACTACATGAACTAATCCTACAACTTCGTGATTGTTCAGACCTATAACATCAGATTCCCCTTTACGCAAGCAATCCTTCCGCCCTACCCAGAGCGACCCCAAAGTCCATCCTACCTCCAAACCCAGAACCAACCAACCCATCAACAAATTCCATCGCCTTATCCATCAAACCCTCCAACAACTCAGGCTCGTCAACGAGGTTTTTCTTCAAGAACGCGATAGCAAGCGCTGTAGCCCATATCTTCTCCTTATTGATCCCTACCCCAACTAATTCCGAGGGAGGCTGTGAGTACGAGCATGAACCGATGATTCGACGTAAGGGGCCATCCAGTTGGAATGAACCATCAAACGATTGGAGTTTGACGAGATCGACTACCCCTGTTTTTAAGGGTTGACTTTGCGGCCTTGATGCCGGTGCTGGGTGATAACCATAACTTTGTGTTGATTATTGTGGGTAAGTGTTGCGAGGTCGAGATGTCAAGACGGGTGACGGGACCCTTTCGGGTGGTGGTCCTGAAGGTAGACTGTATTCGCTGACAGCCGGAGATAACATAGGAGAGCCGATATCAGACAAGTTCGATTGAGAAACCCTAGCCGGGATATCGGAGACTTCATCTTCAGAGTCTGACTCGAACCGTCCCATGCTAGTACTGGACGGGGGTCCCCTTTCGTCTGACCCTCCAAGTATCCCAATGTCACTTTCCTCCCATTCGGAGCCTCGTTCGTCACCCGTTGTACCGGTGTCACTCATCTCAGCCGCATCGCCTTCCTGAACACCTTGGTTCGACCAATTCCATCCGCCTGGCGGAATGACCATACGTTCCCCTATCGGCAGTAACTCATCGAGCTCGTTTGGCGTTGAGTACCATTCTTTCGCCTTCGTGGCGACCCAGCCCGCAACATGGCCCGTTTTCTTCAGCAGAGACAATACTGCTGCTTTTGGAGTGGAGTCCTTGGTTTGGTTTGAGGTAGGAACGTCGACATGGTTGTCCTCTGTCCCAGGGTCACACATCCCCGCCTGTGCATCATTGACCCCCTCCGATTCGACTGGAGAGGACGCGGTAGGAATCGGAGACGAGGTGACTGGCGATTCGTCAAGGCCCATTGCGCGATTGGCAGTATCGCTCCTGTCTTCTGTTTCATTTCGCGCGGTTCCTTGGAACTCAGGACCGGAGTCCCGATTGAAGTTTCTGTCCCTTGCAGAGGATCGCCCGGGCGATGACGAAGGGGAACGAGGCGGGGATGAAGTAAACATTTCGTCTTCAGTGCCTCCTATGCCCCCTCCCCTTATTTGATTCGAACTTCCTAATGGGAGAGACCAGTTCGATGGTTCAGGGCTGTCGGCTCCACCGAAACCATCCTGACCTTCCTCTTGATCTCTACCCAACGACTCTGAGAACGAACTAGGCGAATTTCGATCAGCACTTTGACGATCTGAATCGAACGATGACTTCACAGGGGAGGGCACCCGTGAATAATTCTCTGTTTCAGACCTGGCCCTCTCCCGGGAACCGTCGGAATACTCTTCAGAAAGGGGAGGAGAAATGGGTGGAACAGGCCTCTCTTGGGAAGCAGTCTCGAGGTATGGCTGGAAATCTCCCGAGCTGGGTGATCTTGGGGGCGAAGAACCCCCTTCTTGGTTCTCTGTCTCAGAGTTTCCGTCAATTTCAGGACCATAAATGCCGTCGTCCTGGGAACCGCCAGAGTTCCGACTTCTACCTCGAGAGGGTGGAGACTCTAGTCGTTCACCGGCATCAACATCACTACCCCCATCGCTTCCATTACCATCTCCCAACAATGATGAATCGGCGGCGGACGATCCATCAGGGTGGGGTTCGACAGCGATAAATGAGGTATACCGGCTAGCCAGCTGATATCGCTCGCCGAGGCGAACGATCTCAGCTCTAGCCATTTGTTCTCGATTGGAACCCCGGACAACGTTATGGAGGGGTGCTTTATCCTCTTCCAGATCGGTGATCAGGCGACGGGCAGCAAGGCTATGGACTAGCTTCCCATCTCCTGAACCGTACGGAGATACATGGGTAACGGGAACCGTCAACTCGAAGGTACGGTTTCCAGGTCCATCGATCTTGCCTCGAAGGACTACCTCGCGAGGAAGATCGGATGATCCGAGGATGGCGAAGACGTCGAATCTTATCCCAGGGTAGATATTTCCGATAGATGCGGGGCTCTGTCGAATGGGGGCCATCCCGACGGGAACTCCCCAGTCGACAGAAGCGTTGGTTACAGATGATACTCTTCCAGCGCGCAGGAGTTTCGAACATTTCCCTACGATGCTTTCCGTTGATGTGGCCATAAGACACGCGCCGTTACCCGCACGGGCTATACCCTCGCACATGGCGGTGGACACTTGGGTTCCGATCCCGAGAGTGAAAACGCGTAGGGGTGCATTAGATGATGACATCGCTACGGTTTGCTGGACCAATTTAATGGTCGGATCAATATCGTACGCCTGTCAATCGCTGATCTTAGTGTCATTTGCCCAGTAAGCATGAAAGCGAAGCGTACTTCACCGTCTGTTAGGACAAACACAGCGGTGGGAATCCCCATATTTCGAGAGGTCAACGTGGTATGCAATGCTGTGAGAATCTCTGTCCCTCCATAATCCGCACCCATTCCTGCCACATGGTTTGTCTATGAATACCATGAGAAATTTGTGCGCCGATCAGAAGCAAGACAATGCGTCGAAGACTCACCGCCTGATTCAAAGTAACCGGACCGTACGAAATGCTCCTGCGCCAAAACGAAGTAGTCGTGCTGCCAAAGCTGAAAATGTTGAACGAAGTACCCTGACTCGGTAGCATGCGGAGCAACATTGTGAGAGTAGATTTTGCTGTTTCGATAGGACGACCGCTCATGCTCCCACTCCTATCAACCACGAAAATATATTCCTGTGAGACAACCTTGGGGAGGTCGAATTTTGGTACGAGTGTCAGATGCATGGCCACAGTTCCACGGGGATCGAGCTCCGCGAAACAACGAGAGGTATCAAGGCCATCTGCCCGAACGACGAGAACGAAGTCATAGTTTAGGAAAGTCGGCGAGCGAAATTTGGCCGTCTTGGCGAAATACTGATTGCTGAGAGTATCTGCAACGAGGGATATTCCGTGAGTTGGGCTATGGACATCATGAATTTGACCACTAGCTTGGATGACGATGTCTATGGAAACGCGGGTGCTGGAGGGAGCAGAGTGTGCGTCCAACATCGTGGGAGGAGGGGTGCCGTATCGCTGCCCAACGGCCATGGGAAGGTAAAATCGGACTTGATCAGGGTTTTCATCTTCTCGGAGATCGATAACATACTGTCCAAAGATCAATGGAGGGACACCATAGATAAAGGTAGAGGCATACGGAGAGCCTTGTAGTGACGGATTTCTTCGCCGGGATTGAACCGATGGAGATCGTGAACGCTGTACAGGAACATGTCAAGGATCGAGGAAAATCGGAAGCGGAAAATGGAGTCGAACCATCATCTGTGGCCCATTCGACCAAAGCTCCATCTTTCCCTTGACTGATAGCAGTTTCGTATATTTTAGCGGCTTCTTCCCTAGCTTTGCATTCCCCTATAACCAAGCGCCCATCTGCTGTGCGCATATCGAACGCACATACAGCTGCTCTGGCGGGTACGGGAAAGACATATTTTGCTCTGCTTGTGGCCTCCGTGGATGGATTGTTGTAAATCTGAATGAGATTCACGTGCGCCGATGCTACGATCCCCGGTAAGCGACAATCATGGCGAGAGTTATGAGCTCACTATCAACAATCTTGACTTCCACCTCGACCTTTTCCAATGGAAGATATATCAAGTCCTGATTATAGGCTTGATGGACGATACCACAAAAGCTACGCATGGTTGGGGAGAGAGTAAGTGTAAGCGGTGAAGGTGTAAGGGATGGAGTAGGTGGCCGGATAATCTTTGAGTTGTCCCGCATGTCTGGCCAAGACGCACCATCCTCAAGGCTCGAGCGCCTAATAGAAGGAGGTCAGGAGACGTAGGCAACCATGAGTCGTGCTGAGCACATGTTAACAGATAACCCACTTTAGGAGCCCCAGTTACGATACTTTCCTCATTGGCCACGCAGTTCGAGATGGCGTTGGCTTTATGATTCCTCGAAGGAATTGCGCTCAACATCCTGAAGCGAGTTACTTCAAATACTTAGACTGCGTCGATGATGACGAACAAGAAGCCGTGAAGGAGAGTTGCACTGACATGATGTCAACTCTGGGATCGTCCATAAAGCTCGACTTATAGATAAACTGACGTTACCGTCCACTCTCTCCCCCGGGTTCAGAGTACACCGTCCGCCCATTCGGCCAGTTTCGCCTTCGTAAAAGCCGAAGACGCTGTTGAACAAACTTATCGGCAGCCCTTAACGAAGCCCAGGAAGTGTGGATATGTAACCTTTGCGAACTCCATCTCTTCAACAGAAAGCAGCTTACTGCGCCCGACCAACGAGGCCGCCGATACTCCCATATCTCGAAAAGTTGTTGCAAGCATACCGGTTTCTCCATGATACGAATGCTATTGCTGGGTGTTTACCTACAATTGCCTTTAGTATTACAATCGACACTACGGAGAGGAGATAACTCACCACGTCAAACATGTCTTCTTGTACGGAAACTCTAGCGGCGTCAAATCGTGGCACGAGCATCGGCTGCATGGCCATGGTCTCACACAGATCCGACTCTGCGAAGTGACGAACAACGTGCATGGCATCATGGTTTACCAGAATGGCGAGTAGCATAAGTATGGAGTACACTGTATGTCAGGGTCTTCGTGACACCGCAACCTGAAGGGTGCTAGATTCACAATGAGAGGCCCTGAGCCCTTGAAAATATAAGATGCAACGGTATCAGTGAGCGTAAAAGAATCATATCAGCATGTAGATGCGACCAGGCGGCCCAATAGACACGATAAGCTCGAGCAGCAAAACTTGAGGGCAACTTGAAGGCTTGGATGGCGTCACGTAAGTCCGATGTCACTGCCTCTCACGTCACGAGTCACCCGATAGTCACACAACCTGACTTTCTTTCCGCCAGAATGCAAGTCCAATGTCATGCCTGTGCAAGCCCACAGACTCGTCGGATACTTATCCCTACGTACATGCCAAACAATTGTGTGCCGTGTACACTGGACACATATCGCTCCCGATATCGGCGGGAAACCTGGGGTGGTTTTTGCGACTGATCGATGTCCTCTTATCAAAGATCGTGGCGGGAAATACCCAGAGCACCGTAATTTTTCGCTTCTGAATGACTCGAAAGGCAAGTATAGCCAGCCATAACAAATTTTTGGATCTTAGTGGACGACCCCCATCTCTTCACCAAACCAGATATCACTTCACTCCCATGGCACCCCTCACCCATCGCTCAATCAAAGGTGCGCGCCTTCATGTCAGTACTCCCAGTGCGATCTTTGACTCCCCTTCCCGATAGATGGCTGGTTCCGAGAGATCTCTTCTCAATGGCCAGGGCAGGCCATGACTTTGAAGGTCAACAAGATCCTTCACGTCGAACAGTCCTTGTATCAGGACGTCTTAGTTTTTGAATCCGAGACTTATGGCAATGTCTTGGTCTTGGATGGGGTAATCCAGGTTACAGAGCGCGATGAATTCTCGTGAGTTTTTTCGCATTCGTCTGGTCAACTCAGTGCTGAAATCGATGGGCGCACAGTTATCAAGAGATGATCGCTCATCTCCCTCTTGCGAGTCATCCCAACCCCAAAAAGGTGCTGGTCATCGGAGGTGGAGATGGTGGTGTCGTTCGTGAAGTCCTCAAGCACGACACAGTCGAAAATGTCGTTCTTTGCGACATCGACGAGGTACGCCTCTCTCATCTCCCTCGTCCCCTCTATCTAACGAGATCCGCCCACTCATCTAGGCCGTCGTCCGAGTATCCAAGCAATACCTCCCCCACATGTCCAGCCTTCTCTCCCATCCCAAAGTCACCGTCTTCATCGGTGACGGATTCAAATTCCTCCAAGAAAACGAATCCACTTACGACGTCATCATCACCGACTCTTCTGACCCAGTAGGGCCCGCTCAAGCCCTCTTCGAGAAACCATACTTCCAACTCCTTCACGACGCACTCACCCCAGGTGGTCACATCTCAACTCAAGGCGAATGCCTCTGGCTTCACCTCCCCTTGATTGCTGAGCTTCGAGAAAATAACAGGCAGATCTTCGCTGAGGCCGAGTATGCTTTCACTACTATCCCTACCTATCCTTCAGGACAGATCGGGTTCTGCGTTTGCTCGAAGGAGAAGGGAAGGGGCTTGAAGACCCCTGTTAGGAAAGTACCGGGTACTAAGTATTATAACGAGGCCGTTCATAAGGCTGCTTTCGTTTTGCCTGAGTTTGGACGAGCCATGTTGGAGGAGGGGAAGAGCATCGCGCCAAAAGTCGGCAGGGAAGCCCTTGCTGAGAAGTTATCCAAGCCCAAGAAGAAGATCTTATTACTTGGTAGCGGGTTCGTTGCCCGTCCTTGTGCGGAGTACATCGTTCGTGACCCATCCAATGAGCTCACCATCGGTAAGTCTATCTCTGCTCTCCTCATCTTATGGATTTGACGAACTAACCACGTCAACAGCCTGCCGTACCCTCAAAAACGCCGAAGCCCTAGCTTCCGGTCTCCCCAACACAACCGCCATCTCCCTCGATGTCTCCTCTCCAGCCCTCGATTCCCAAATCGCCGCCCACGACCTTGTCATCTCGCTCATCCCCTACACCCATCACGCCACCGTCATCAAATCCGCCATCAAGGGCAAGACTAACGTCGTCACCACCAGCTACGTCAGCCCTGCTATGAGAGAGTTGGATGAAGAAGTCAAGAAAGCTGGGATTATAGTTATGAATGAGATTGGGTTGGATCCTGGTATCGACCATTTGTATGCTATCAAGACTATTAGTGAGGTTCACGCCAAGGGAGGAAAGGTGAGTTGTCGGGTTCGTCGAATGGGAGAAGGATGGCGTATTGACGTTTTGAATGCATAGATCAAGCAATTCCTCTCCTACTGCGGTGGTCTCCCAGCACCTGAATGCTCAGGCAACCCCCTAGGGTACAAATTCTCCTGGTCATCTCGTGGCGTCCTCCTCGCCCTCCTCAACTCCGCCTCCTACCTCCAATCCGGAAAGCAAGTCGACATCACCGGAACCGATCTAATGGGATACGCCAAGCCCTACTTCATCTCACCCGCGTACGCTTTCGTTGCGTACCCCAATAGGAACTCGGTACCGTTCAAGGAGTGGTATGGGATTCCGGAGGCGGAGACTGTTGTTAGGGGGACTTTGAGGTATCAAGGATTCCCTGAGTTTATTAAGGTGCTTGTTGAGCTTGGGTGGTTGGATGATAAGCCGAAAGAGTGGTTGAAGGAGGGTTTGACTTGGGCGGAGGTGATGCAGAAGGCTATTGGTGCTAACGAGGCCACTGAGAGGTCAGTCTATTCCCAATCTCCACCTTCCTCGATATTTATTAACCATCGCGATTCGTTAGCTCGCTGGTCGCTCGTGTGAAAGCCATCTGCAAGTTCCCCGACGAACTCGAGGCTGGCCGTATCATCTCAGGTTTACGCTGGATCGGTCTCTTCTCCTCCGAGAAAGTCAAACCACGCGCAGGCAACCTCCTCGACACTCTCTGCGCCCAACTCGAAAACTTGATGCAATACGAAGAAGGCGAACGTGATCTCGTCATGCTCCAACACAAATTCGTTGTTGAATGGGCTGATGGTACCACTCAGACTCTCACTTCCACTTTGGAGGCGTATGGTGTTCCTGGTGGTCACTCTGCTATGGCGTTGACTGTTGGGTTGCCTTGTGGTATTGCGACTCAGTTGGTGTTGGATGGTGTTTTGAGTACGCCTGGTGTTCATGCGCCTTATACTCCTGAGATTTGTGAGCCGATCAGGGCGGTTTTGGAGAGTGAGGGTTTGGGACTTACTGAGCGGGTGTTGTGAACGTTGTTATGGAAAGCAATAAGAGATAGTGATGTACTGTATCTGTAGATTTAGAATGCTAGGAGGATGAGGGGAAACGCTGTGTGAGATTTCCGTTTGCAGCCTCGGCCTCGGCGGACAATAACCTCTGCCGCAACAATGTAAAGTGAGACTCAATCTATACTCTGTCGCCTTCTCTCCTCGCCTCTCCTTCATCTCCTTGCACAATGGTTGCCCCACGACCAGCTCCAGTCGACGCCTATCCAACAGATACATCAGACACTCAAGCCGAAACTGAAGAAACCCTCCTCAAACACATCCCAGATCCCAACTCGAGTACCAATCCACCACCAACACTCCAGAAGAACGTTCATCTCCAATTCCTCGTGAGGAACCTACTCCAGGGGTTCCCATCGCGATATATCAGCCAGGATGCCAGTCAGCCTTGGTTGTTGTTTTGGACGATACAGAGTTTTAGTATCTTGCAAGCTGGGTTGGATCCTAATAACAAGCAACGGTGTGTCCCGTCTTGGTTTCCTTTTGGTGTTTTGGAGGGAAAGCTGATTGGGGTGTGGTTTGGGTGTGGGTAGGGCTATTGATACGATAATGGAGTGGCAGCACCCTGATGGGGGCTTTGGTGGAGGACCGGGACAGGCACCTCATTTGTTACCGACATATGCTGCTATCTCTGCTCTTGCGATTGTTGGGAGACCTGGTCCTGGAGGAGGTTGGGATCAGATTGATCGGTGAGTGTAACGCGACGATCTTTGAGTGTTCGTTTCGTCTCAACCCGTTCTAACAGGGAGAAGCTGTACAAGTTCTTTTTGTCGCTGAAACAGCCGGATGGATCTTTTTTAGTGATGGATCACGGAGAAGTCGACGTTCGGTGAGCGATTCAGAGTCGTCTCCATTCGAAAACCAAGATTTAATTGGGTATATGCTCTTGGTTGGCAGTGGGATATATTGCCTCCTAGTGACTGCCTCCCTCCTCGATCTCCTAACCCCCGAACTTGTCGAAGGAACACCAGCCTTCATAGCCTCCTGCCAGACATACGAAGGCGGCTTCGCCTCCGCCTCCCAACCCTACTTCTCCGCCTCTCCCGACAGCGAAAGGGAAGGTGCAAGTACCTTACTCTCTTCACCTCGCCCACCCCTAGGCGAAGCGCACGGAGGCTACACATTTTGCGCTTTAGCCAGCTGGGTTATGTTACTACCTTTCCTCCCTCCCTCTAATGCACCTACGATCAATACGAAGACGCTTTTGAGGTGGTTGACGAATATGCAGGGAACGGAGATTGAGCTTGGAGGGTTTAAAGGGAGGACGAATAAGTTGGTTGATGGGTGTTATTCGTGGTGGGTTGGTGGGGCGTTTGCTTTGCTTGAGAGTATTGGGGTTGGTGGACCTCGTCATGGACATGAGCCTGAAGCCGAGCATGCTCGTGAACCTCATCACGGTGATGATGAAGGTTGGGATGATGTAGATGGTGAGTCCTGTTGTCTTACGCTCTGATGGGGCAAGGTTTGATAACCTTTGCCATAGATGTGCTCTTCAACCGGAAGGCCCTTCAAGAGTACATCTTGTATGCGGGCCAACACCCCGCTGGAGGTTTACGGGATAAACCACCCAAGTACGTGTTATCTTCCTCACCACATCAGCCATATATTTACGCTACTACTTGGGTTGCTAGAGCCGCCGATGCCTACCATACACTATATTGTCTATGCGGGTTATCCTCCGCACAACATCACCTCGTTATATCCCCTGCTCGCAGGCAGGCAATCTACGATGTCTGGAAATCTGAACCTTCATCTAGTACGTCACCACTCTCGCCACCGCCTTCTCTGTCACTAACGTATTTGGATCGAATTTAGGTGAGGGAGACATACGCAAGAAAGTGTTCGCTGAATCATTGTCATGGGTCGAGGAGGAAGGTGCTGCGAAGTTTGTTGGCGGGACTAACAACAGAGTGGTAAGGACCTCCTTCCCCCGCCCTCCTCGCCTTTTTGACAATTCGAATCGACGTAGAATGCAACTCACCCCATCTTCAACTTGACCATCACACACACTGAGGGTATAATGAGTCACTTTTACAAACAGACGGTACCACCCAGGGTTGTTTCGAAGAAGGCATAGCACGATGGATTGCAATGTGTCGGGGATTTGTATCGTGAAGTTAGATGGTGAAGGGAATGTATCGGAATATGTGGAATTATATGGAACTTGTATTTCTCTCTTGCATCTTCGGTGTCTCGCCTTTGTGCGCAAGGAATGTCGCAGTGGAGGTTGGGATGAGATGGTGTCCGGTCCGATCGCTCCGAAACCAAGTTGAGGTTGCTTTCTCCGTCGAGGGCAACGTTGCATTTTTCTCATCCTCAAATACCTGGCCGAAGCGACTTGATACCCTGTTCTCATCTACACCTGCTTCCACAAACATGAAATCATTGTAAGTCCTAACCCGGCGCACCCTTAGTTCACATTTCTGACGAGACTATGCAGTTACGCCGTCATTTTCTCTATCGTTGTGTTTTCCTCGTTGCAGCAGGTCGGGTCGACCGGCACACCCTCCGACGAGTGTTCGAACCCGCAGTACGGTAGCTGCTCATTCTACGCCGACTGCCTCGAGTCCTGATACCACTGTGGTCCCACCGGCTATCCCATTGGCTACGGCCAGAAATATTGCGAAAAATTCAGCGATGAACGCACACTGCTCAGTCCCATCGGTCAGACATGGATGCTCAACACAATGCACTGCCTCCAAACCGCCCTCGTCCCCGAAGCCACTGGTGCAGTGAACATGACTTGCGACCAACTAAAGGACACAGCATTCGATACCCATGCCGGGTGTTACCTTAAGAACGGACTTTGCAAGCTCCCTCCTTCGGACTGGATTGCTATTGTTGAAATTGTGAATTTCGAGACTCTGTTTCAGAGTTGGGATGCGTTCAAGGAGACGGTGGAGGCTGCGGCTGGTTGCATGGAGTTTTATACGTTCTTGCTGTATGGTGCGTTGCGGCGTGCTGTGGAAGAACTGTAGAGGGCTCTGCAGATTTCTCATGTATGCTTATTTATCGTCAGGTCAATTGTGACTTCCTTCATACCCCCTTTCTCTGCATGGACCTCGGGATGGATGGGCCTGACGACACTGTCGGTTCGAGCAACGGGTCAGACTATCTATCTACACAGGGCATATATATACAAATACAAGACACAGACATCCCTCACGAACTCCCATCCGCTCGCTTCACCAACTCATGCAACCGATCCGCCATCCCACTCGCAACCCACTCATCATTCACATGCCCATCAACTTCCACAACCTCAATCCCTTTCCCTCCCTCCTCCAAACCCTTCTTCAACTCCCGTACCAACGCCCCATCAGCTTCTTCATCCCAGAACACCCCTCCATCTACGTCAATCCCGCTCCACCCTTTCTTGGGTACCATGACCATACACAAATCAGGCCTAACACAAAACTCGTTCAGTCTCTTCGCCATCGTTCTTCCCATCTCGGCGCACTCTGAAGGGGAGGTGCGGAGGAGGGTTATGGAAGGGTTATGAACGTGTAAGGTTCGGGGAGGGGACGAGGATGTGTAGTGGGAAGGAACTGTTGATCGGGGACCGAAGTTGGCCATATCCAGAGCGCCGAGAGAAATTACTTGGGGTATGGATGATTTGGACGCAGCTGTTAGTCGGGTTGGGCCTGCAGAGAGGATACCTCCACATTGCTCATCTGCCAGTTCGGTTGTCGTGAGGTCTAGCACCGCATCGAACCACTGCACCGAAGAGGCATTATCGTCAGTCATATCACGATGATTCATATGGGGATGGTTCTGCACCTTCTCCTCGATGAGCCTCTCCATCGTCCTACCTCCACTTCCCGTACAATGAAATACGACGGGTTCGTATAACCTTTGACCTGTCTCGTCGTCTTTGAACGATCGAAGGCGGTCACAGGCTGCGGTCACTCCTGGTGTGGTGAGGCCGAACATCGTTACGGCCACGAGATGTTTTGGTGAGTCCTTCATGTCTGGAGAGTCATCCTGGGGCGAAGCAGAGTTAGTCGAGAAGTAGGCATGCGCCATCCCCGCCATTGCCGATGCTGCATTTGTGAGAATGAGAGAAGAGAGGATGTTTAACGTCCCAGAGATGTCGACTGTTAAAATCGAACAAATGGCATTGAGCTGAGTTTACTCGAATGGACGGGGTATGGGAGCATACCGATGGAAGGCATCAAACAAATATCACTATCCCCGACATACGCACTCACATCCCCACTAGCCATCGTCGAAACGCAAATCTTGGGTAACCCAATCTTGACGCCTCTCATCACCTCACAGACCAACGCGGTAGTGGTCGACCCTCCGAGCCCCATCAATCCGTGGATTCCACTTCCTTCATGAGAGGAGTTGATGTAGGACTGAACGAGGGATTGAGTTCCTTTCGTCATGAATTGGAGAGCTTCGGAGCGGGGGAGGGAACGGATGGTTTCGAGGGATGTTCCTGCTGCTGAACATACTGATGCGGGCGAGTGGGTGGAGGTTGGAGAGGGCTCTCCAGCCTGGGTTTGTACGATGGTCGGTCAGTATTGGGCCTGGAAACGACTGGGGGCGAAACTGACCTGAAGGGAGACGTCGATGAGGATGACATCACAACCTTTGGAGACTAGAATGTCTCGGACGAAGACATGTTCAGCCTCCTTTGTATCCAGGAAACCTATGAGGATGACTTGAGGACGCATTGGATATTATTTGAGGGCTCAAGCCTTCAAGCTTCGGGGCTGTTGTGTGTATGGCAAGATGTATACGTTCGCGGGGTTGCCTGTTTTCTACTGGTATAAGCTTCGAGTGAGTAAGGAGACCAAAGATAGATCTTAGAAGGAGCTCCTCCTACGGCTTGATGGAACCATAATTGGGACCTCTGGCCATGAAAGGTACTCTGATTCTTCCCTCTGACTCTTGAGGTGGAGAGATGGAGGCGGAAGAACGGGCCGCAGACCACTCGTCGAAAGTCACTACTACGAAATTGTTTGGTGGACGGCACTTGCCAATCTTGCTTCAGCGCCTCGCCTCGCAATTGAAGAATAGATAGTAACATAGTATTACATTAATACATATCGAACCACCACGGCACCATAACAATATGATTACAATAATATACCCCCGTACATGACGAGACAAGGTCTTTGGTGAAGCTGCAAATAGAATACTACCGCATTGCGACCCAGCGCTTTGTGACTGATTGATATGAGTAGCACGAGTCATGCGACGATAATTGTTAAGTCAAAGTAACAATAATGATACAGCCGTCAGTGCCCTAGGTGGAAGTCAGTACGGTCACTCACAGGGGAGAGACGAGGGAAGAGAGCGTACGAAGATGAAAGGAACATTAACGCGTCTATTGACAATCAAGTGGGTTAGTCAGAGCAAAACGGTACGAGAAAGTTTGCACTGTGACTTACATTGCACCAAAAGAAAAGCCTAAAAGTGCGATGAGTCCAGAGCAGATTGATCTAGTAGCGAAATGTTGTGCTCACCGATAACGTATCACACTCCCCATCAGGCGAATATAGTTGCGAGACAATCAACTGACTGGAGACCCACAACTGTCAGACTCGAGCGATACGAGACGAAGGGAAATACATACTTGATAGCTGCGGGTGTACCGCTTAACAACATAGCCACGAACCTCTCAGCAATAGCAGTTTGCGAGATCAGTCCTTTTTTCACCAAAGCTTGCACAACAAAGATACCGATGATTGGAAGAAGAAATAACTTGGCAACCGAAACGGCAAGCATGGCGGCGATGGGGAGGCGAGAAAGGGGTCGGGGGAGACGAAGGCGGGCGAACGAAGCTCCTAGCACTACAAGTGCAAGAGGGACGGCAATGGTACCGAGGAAATCAGCTGTTGAAGAGATACATAAGTCGAGGTCGAGGGATAAGAGGAGGGAAGCTACCAGTATCCATAACAAAGGCGAGCGGAGGACGACCATCAGGTCCGTGCCACGAGGGACCGCCAGAGCTCGACGTGTCAACAAACAATGCTTTCAACGGTGTGATGAGTGCGATTGGGAGGGAGATCGCCAACGTTAGGGTAATGGGAGTCACAGCTCCAGCTAACGGGCGGAAAATTTTCCCCAAAATCTGTCGGAAACGCGATTGAGTCGGAGGCAGCACTAGGGTTTCTTGTGATGGATTTTCGCCGGGAGGAAGTTTCAGCGACGGGGGAGATAGACTGTAGGTGCGGTGCTGAGATGGTGCTCGTAAGCTTGGTAACCGGGGGTGAGTGATGGAGATGGCAGAACGAGGCGAAGTTGTAATAGAAAGACGAGATGTCTGTCTGGCGAGTTGCACATCCAAACCAACGGTTGGACGTTTCTCGAATGGCAAAGGGATCGCCCCAACTTCATCCAGATGCTCCTTGGAATGGCCCAGGGCTTCCTCATCCATGACAGGACCAGCCTCCTTCTCGTCCCTCGTGCTGTGAAGAGTCGCTTCATCAACTCGGATGGTTAATTGCCGACGTAGAATAACACGGGAGATCCATCCGCCGATGGGTTTTTGGCTCCATGGCACCTTGCGCTCAGCATCCTCGCCTTGGGGAACACCGGGCAGGTAGTCCCAGGCAAGCGATCTGGCCGCGCCGAAGACCCAAAACGTGATGTGATAGGTGACGATAAAAATCGACACGAAAGAGACTCCCACTAAAACCAAGAGTGAGTCGTTATAAGAGGGTGGGAAAGGAGAGTAACTCGAGGCCACGTACATGCAGGGTCAGTGCTCGGATCAAATGGAGGCAAGGTTGTGACCGTCATGACGATCGAATTGGCTGAAAAGCTAGTCAGCATCTTGCAATATCAAGAAATCCGGAAACAACGTACGTAGGTTTCCCCAGTTACTAGTGCCGCACATCACGACGATGCCCGTCCAGAAATTTCTCGGAACAAAGAATATCTCCCGGATGACCAGACCCATGAAGAAGCCAATAAATTGATAAGTATAGGCGAGCAGTAGCAGGGGGCCAATAGCGGAAGCGTTTGACGGAGTGAAAGCCGGCACGATATTGGAGAATATCAAGCATGGAAGCGATACGCTCATCGTCACTTGCGATGCGCCTCGAGATGCGGCGGCAGGGAAGAGACCCTTGCGAGCAAGGATGTACCCAAACAAAACGGCCAAAAACCTGACGAGCAGTGCGATGTTAGCCTGCGAGCAATAGAAACGCGGAAGACGACGCCAAAGACGTATATGGCACCAGACAACGCCATGCGATGCCAATGTTCTCTCGAAGTGGACCTGACGCGAATACGGCCAAGCACATTCCTCGGAGTCCCCAGTGAGTCGGCCACAGCCTCAGGTCGATACCTGCTCACTGAAGAGCGAAGGGACAGCGACCATCACAGATCTACGAGCAAAGAGATACGCACATCTTTATTAGGGGCATGATACCACTATAAATTAGAAATCCTGCAGAGGCCATAGCTAGAAGACTTGGAAACTTTGAGTGCGATGAAAGATGCTCACTAGCCAATTTGCGGCTGGTTTTTATCCACCAGCTTTACATTTCACCAAAGCACCGTAGGGTACCAATGCGTGGTGTATCTCCATGAGCAGCTAGAGGCGTGTTCAGACCATTCGTTCTGTCAATGGTTGGCGTTTCGGTGAGAGGCCCTGACAGAAATTACGGCAAGGTGGGCCGGCATGCCGTTGTTAACCGGACTTTGCCTCCGTCCCAAAATTTCCTTCCTTGTTTCATTCCTTCCTTCCACCCCCGACTCTCCTCTCTACTACCCTCCGTTGTCCTGTCCCTTCCTGAGACTCACCCGTCCTCTGAAACTGCATTCACTGATGTCTTTCCAGTTGACTTGGGTGTTTTCTCCACGGTACTGTTTGAAGCGAAAATGCCGCTTCTCGCCCAGTGCTTCCTCCAGATCGATTGTAATTTGGCAAATTCTCCTCAGCTTCTCTACTGGCTTCTTGATCCCTCGTACCGTTAACCTTTCTGACTCCTGCGCTTCTTGTTGCTGGAATAATGTCTGGATTCTTACGGGATCTACATCCAATTTTGGCGTAGACGGAAGGGCGTCCCCAATAATAGCGCCGACCTGGATTCTTTTGCTCCATCAACACGCCCGAAACGTTGAGGTATGTCCACCGAACTGGACGTGATCCGTGTTGTCGCAGTCTTTCTTCGAATTTGACTCCATTTCATCCCTCGAGCGTCTTGCAGTGGCGACATTTTCATGGCAGATATATCTCAACGGGTGGCCATTGCACATCCTATGGTTCCGCGTCATCCATCCTCCTTGTGTTCTTGACTGTTCGCCGTCACTGTGGTGTCCACTGTCCACCAGCGGCTGCGGGAACGAACACGTTCGTGTCCGACCGCCTTTAGGGCTTTGCGGAGTCGTGAAATCCCCGAATCCATGCCTCACCTTTGCGGCTTGTGTTCTGATGACAGCTTCCCATTGCCCTGGACTGTCGTAGGAGTTTAAACCCTCTCGCCTCGACTTTCACCAATCTTAGGTTCTCTCCGAACGACACAGCGATGAAAGCCTCCTCCCTTTATTAAATGCAATGCGGCTAGATCGATCACTGGCTATCTTTCTATCCATCCGCCATCTGCCAAAGAATGCTTGGAAGGGTGGTCTTCGCAGATCTTTTTGCCGGAAGTTTCTCGCAGGCACTCAGGTGCGCCTGTCTAGCCGACGAGGATGAAGAAATGTTTTCTTACACGTCGATTGGCAAAGCACTCTTTGGCTGGAAGAAATAAAATGCCCCAGCTCCATTACGATACCTGAATGCATTGATCGTCGTCTTCATCAGTGCACCGCGAGACTTGTGGCTTGAGCTGCTACAAATCCATGTTGTGAGTGAAAATCTCAATTTAGTATCAACTTGTTTGGGGGACTGCTGGTTGAGGGGGGCTCAGTGGAGGGGGGAAAGATTGTTGTTGATATTATTGTGGTTCGAAAAGAGCAAACTCTGCGCTGCTTGCTGGCGCCTTTACCCCTCGTAATATCACCACCTGATTCGAGCCTCAGACCGAGGTTTCATGTATTGTTGAAATAGGCCTGTTTATCGTTGGCTTCTCGGGGTTTCGAGCATTATAAAGGGTCAAACAGCTTCGCGTCTCAACGATCCCCGCCTAACTTCCAGGATTCTGCTTTCACATAATTCCACTCAGACGCGCATCTCGTTCTGAACGCCCGATCGTCAGTCAATGTGGGCGTCGGGCATGGTTCTACCATGGACTGTTAAGCTTTAGGTATGACCCTGCCCTTTACGCGCTTATGTTCTATGGGCGCTTAAAGGAGCCTTTCCTCTCCCATGTTGAGAACAATGCTCTTCTCCGTCTTACCACTTACTACATCCCTCGAAAAACTTGACGGTGAACAACATGCTCTAAGATCGCAGGTGACCTAACCTAAAGTAAATTAGGCTCCATTAGCCCTAACACCTAAATTCAGAACGATAGACCGTTGGGATTTCCCCCACTCTCAGAAGCCTCTCGGTTCAGTCACCGATTGAGGCAAGTCGAACGCGGTGCCTTGACGACTGGCTCCACCCAGCACCACAATTCGTGTTCGAATCCCAGAAATCAATATAATCTCTACCCTTTCAACGGGCGTGCCTGAGTCAAGTAAAATCGCTGTGGTCCACCGTTCTGAATTTAGCTGGAATGGTGCGCGTATGACAATGCACCTCTAAATTCGATGTGATGTCCATATCCATGTCAATTATTACAAAAAAGGTGTCTTACAGCAACGAAATTCGTAGGTAAGCGAAGAGTGCCCGTCCAATAACAAACAGAAAAATCAAGAAGAAATGACAACAATGGCTCTGATTGATCACCATCACCAAGCAGTCCAATATCCACTCCCCTCGTTGCGAGATTGAAGTCCCCCAAGCAGGCCGCCGAGTAACCCCTCTTGCGTGGTGCATGGAAGTACGGGAGTCTGAGTATCGAGCGAGGAGTATGAGCCCACTCGGTCCCAATTGTCGTAAAATTCCACACAAACTCTTGGAGGGGAAGGTTGACGAGAGGCTAAGTATCTCGAGAAAGGTAGGGAAATTGTCAAATTGTATTAAGCGGAGGTCACGCAATTGGTAATATTCCTCTGTGAGGGTGAACACGCACCGACGGGAACATTTTGGAAGGCGGGAGTACATCAAAACTATGTATTTTATGAGGGTAAACCCTCATCTGTCGTGGAGCTTGGAATTCTAGCTTTGATAACCTACCTGGATATGAATAGTGGATTTTTTTCAAATGCCAGAAACAGTGAGAATCGGACAGAGGGTAAATGCATTACAAGCATTACAGTACATAAGACAAATCTGAGGTAGGGGAGAAGCCGTCAGAAGAAAAGGAAGAGAAGAGGTGAGTGGAAAAGTAGGAAAAAGACAGGGGGGAAGAGGTAGGTAAATGATCATTGGCAGAGTAGGTGAGGGAGTAAATGAAAGGAGAATGGGAGGATGAGTTGGAGTATGATAGGGAAAGGAAGAGTGAGGGAGGCATCATGGGAATGGGAGAGGTATAGGTAGAGAGGGAGGGAGGGAGGGAGAGAGTGGAGGGAGGGAGAGAGTGGAGGGAGGGAGAGAGTGGAGGGAGGGAGAGAGTGGAGGGAGGGAGAGAGTGGAGGGAGGAGAGAGTGGAGGAGGAGAGAGTGGAGGAGGAGAGAGTGGAGGAGGAGAGAGTGGAGGAG
>KL197732.1:210848-313495 GCA_000697665.1 Jaapia argillacea MUCL 33604
GGAGGGAGGGAGAGAGTGGAGGGAAGAGGGGGAGAGGGAAGAACTTGAAGGAGATTTCATATAAGTGGAAAGAAGGAAGGGAAAGGTGGAAAGGAAGAAGGGGAAGGTGGAAAGGAGGAAGGGGAAGGGACTGCAGAGGGAGGTGAGGAGTGAAAAGCTCAGAAGAATAGAGGGATAGAGGTGTAAGGAGGGTAGAAATGAGGTGAGGACAGATGAACTTCCAAAGAATAGGTGGATGGAGGAGATGGAGGGTGGAGGAAAGGAAAGGGAACAGATCAATGGTGGTGGTGGTGGGGGGGGGCAGATGGCTGGGAATAAGGGAGAAGGAGGGGTAGGAGAGAGGAAGAGGGCCAATTGATAAAAACATAACCAAGTGAATAGGGCTGCCTGTGAATGAGGTATCTAATCTGGAATAGACCCTCAGTAAGAATGACTCAGATGAAGTGTACATTGTCTGAATCGGACCCTGATACTGAGAGTTGAAAGCGAGGTCAACAGGATGAGCTCGAGCTCAAGACTTTCGCATCATGATTCGAAACGGGCAGAAGAGTCTCACGGATAGCTCACGGTTGACTCGTTTCAGTATGTACTTCTCACGCATAGCTCGCGACCAAACAACCGCAAGCCGCGTCGCTGAGTCATCAACGGGATTTTGGACCACCTGGTATATTCGGTGTCGCAAGCTCCACCAAAAATCACTTTCCAGTCATTTCATTCCATGCTTTGCCTTCGTACGTGCCTCAAGCGAGGTTAGTGGAAGGGAGCCGAGCACGGCCTGTCGCGAGACGACGCTGAACTTGCTCGGGAGGGAACGTCCCAACGTTGGTCGATGTCTGGTTTGCGTCCATCGGATCCAGCGCGAAGGTTGCCTCGATGCCACACTGCTCTCCCTGAGGGATGTCAATTTGCTGAATATCTCCAAGTTCGAAGGTGTTGGACTAGAGCAAGCATTCCACCGGAACTTAAAGACTGTCGTCATGACGCTCGCTAGCGAACAGAGCCTGGAAGCCTTTAGAATGACTGACATCGCAGGGAATCGCGAACGGCAAGTATAATCCACGTATAATCTAGCCTACATGAAATTCGAAGTTTAACGATGTATATGCGTTCTCTGAATGATCCCAGCCGGAAGCAATATCCAGTAAGTAACCGTGAGTCTGGTGACCAAAGATACCGTCCACCAGGAAGTTCAAACGGTTGCGCTCATGATCGGAAATCATTGGTCAAGCTTGAGAGGTGAAGCCCAGGGAGAGTCCGTACGTGAAGTTTGAACGAGAGTCCCTTCAACTGAAGGGTCCGGGTGAAGGTATGCGGCCTCAGCCAGGAAACTCGACTAGGGGGCGGTCTGGTGACGAACCTTGTCCCCTGTCGTCCTCAATCTCATTCTTGAATCTTGTCACCATCTTGACTTCACCCAGAAAGATCGCACTCGACGATTGTCCCATGCGCATGAAGATCATGAGGAAAGGCCTGAAATACTATCGGGCGGATTTTGGGTCGGGGGCCGCCTATGCAAGAAGGCATCCTGTCACACCAACTCCGTGATTATGTCGGAAGTTGAAACTGTCATGTAAGGTTCGGGGTTTGTGATTTCTGACGACCTTCAATGTGACTTATCAGCCATTATTAGGTCCACGATAAGGCGTGATAAGGTATGTTCAGATCCCAACCTGGAAACAGAGCTTTGAAAATTCGGACAAATCTCTGACTGGTGTTGTAGTGCATATGACTGTCCGTCGAATTATCTGCGCCTCGACCTGTGTTAACACCGGGTATTTCAGCCAGCCATAGGAGGCGGCCGTGAGTAGGCGGCCGTACTGACCCTACGAAACTGAACACCGTCCAGGAGTCGAACTAGGACCCCTGATAATCCCGGTAAAGGTCAGTCTGGGATTTTTTTGGACCTGTCCGGACGGATATCTCAGCAATAGCTGCCAATATGTCCGGACCCGCACCCAACATCAGAAATAGGTGGATTTTTGTCCGGGTCCTGAGACATACCTAAATTTTTTTCCCAGGTCCATGGGTACGTAAAATTGCTATATACGGCAATAAATTTACCATATTTGGTTGCGACAGTTGGGGGGGTCGTACCAAGCGTAACTAAGGTCAAAGTTACAATTTTTGTCCGGGTGGGGGACTGACCTGACTGGCTGTGGTCCACTTTTTGTCCGGGCTCTCACCCTGACATTTTTGGGATTTTGGTGTGATTTGTGTCCGGATAGCGCCTAACCTCCCACTGCGCGGGGCTGATTACTGTCCGGACCGTGGACTTACATATACCACGATTATCAGGGGTCCTGTCGAACTACAGCCATTTCTGGCCAAGATCGCCTTTGATAACACGGGAACAGTGCTTCGTTTTGTCATTACGGGAAGTGCAGGTGAGCCCTTAGTACGCTCCGGTGCCCTCATCGATCTCACCGGGTATTTCTCTCCGCATTGAGTCCTCACCCTTGATTGGCTTCTGCTCCGACTGGCGACAATCACGGTCCCTTTTATGTCGTGTTCGACCCATGGTGTACTAGTGATCTTGCTCCAAGTCCGTCGAAGGCTCAGCCCTATTCCCACCGTGAGCGTGAAAATCAATGGCGGTTCGGTCCCTCCTTGATCCACACTTGTCTCAAAGATCCTATCATAGGTGGCTAGTCGAGGTCAGTAAATTTCTGTCTCATGCGAGTCTTGATATCGTCGATCTTGATTATTCCGCCAGTTATGTCTTCCACTGACTCCAGCATGCCTATCTCCGGTTGGGTCTGGACGGACGAGTTGGTTCAACTCACGAGATGGCTTGCAGCAGTCCCAACGATCGCTGCTATTCTGGCCGCTCTTGTCGTGCTGGGACTCGCGCTTCGCTTGTACCTAAACAGAGACAGGAGGCATGCATTACGACGGCAAAGTTTCCTAATGCTTCTCTCAGTACTTGCTATGAGTATCCCTTACAGTGCTGCGTACTTGTAAGTTGACCTCCCTCTGCACTCCTCCAAGTAAGCTCGTTCTCACCAGAAGGACGGTAAGAATTGAAACTTTCTTGACTGGACCGTCCCCGTGGTGCGCGGTATCGATGTTCGTTGCGATTCTGACCGGTTTGTATTTCCCCTTCTAAGAGGCCAGACACTCATCGTTAGTATCACGAACAGGGAATTTCATTCAGTTCGTTGTTTCGCTCATCTCTGTGAACCTGCAATTGGTCTTCGTACACGGTGTCCGAACGGAGAGGTTTTTGAAGTGGTATCTGACAGCGTCCTTGCTTCTCTCGATTGCCACTTCGCTACCTCCAAGTTCGTATCTCTTACCCCTATCTGTTCCCGTTGATTCACTTATTGCAAAATATTAGCCGCAAAGGGCGTCTGGGGCTGGGATCCCCTGCTCGATTGTTGCTATGTATCACTCGTTAATCCAAAGGAGCGACGTATGTGGCAAATCGCGGCGCTGTATTTCTGGTCCCTTCTCAGCGCGCTGGTGACCTTGGTTTCGACATCGACCATCCTCGGAGCCCTGGTATCCCATAGTTTGCATCGGCGCCGGGTTCTGAGCCTGACTCAAAGAACTCACAATAACGTATTCAATGGGACTGCTGTTGCGATTGCTTGGAGGATCACCCTTTACCCATTGATCCTGAGTATGTCTTCCTTAATCGTACCGGTGACCACCATTCGTGCGACTTACCTGTTTGACATAGTCGTTTTGACTGCGGTATCTACAGCTTCTGACTTCAGCACTGACAAGTCACTTGGAATTTCTTCACGGTCGGATTTTGTCGTACTGTGCGTCTACTCCTTCTTCTACGGTGCCCAACCACTGCTCTATGCTGTAGTGGCGATTTTTGTGGAGTAAGTTTTCTGTTTCTCTGCAGCGATGGTCTTTTTATACGTACTTATTTGAACAGTCCATCGTTCTCAGGAGCCGTCCGCCAGGTCATAAAGTCCGATATAAGCAGCGTTCGGTCCTGCATTTCCGGCTGTCACACATCAACAGGTTCCTCTGTCAGTTCCTTGAGAGAACAAGATGAACGGCAGCCTTCTGCCAGACAGTCGAATTTTCCCACAGTTACTTTCGATCTACCACAGCGTCCCGATCACTCGCACATCAATGGGAAGACAGACAGTACGGTGTCATCGGCAACTCCTTGTCGAAGTCGGGAGCATGGATCAATTTGGAGCACTATTAGAACCGCATCTGAGGAGGAATATGACCAAATGTGAAGTCCAGCATTTGGTTTGCATTAGTTGACAAACCTCCACCCTTCGCTCGGTACAGTCCTTCCAGAGTGTACTGATGTATTTTCACGACTTGGATATATCTCTCCGCGTTTACGATGGTGTTGGTACGATTCGTAAGACGAGCCAATAACGAATATAAGTGTTTGTACATGAAGTTCTTCTCTCTGAAGAATATCATTCGTGAGCTCTCAATCCTCCGCGAACTTGAAGCCTTGTGAGACTCTACGGCCAAAATCCAGCTCGCCGTCACCAACACTTCATATCTCGTACTGGATGGAATGTCGGGCGATGGCTAGGCGCTACTAACCGCTTGAGCCTTGGTCCCTCCTTCCCGGATTACTGGCATTAAGTATGCACAATCATATTTGCAGGCTCGCGAGACTTTGGCCATTATGAGAATGGGATCTTCCTGATTCGAAAGCCAGGGCGCTACTTCGTCCACATATAGCAAAGTTCAAACGGAGTAGTACAGCATGGCAATGCAATGAGACCGCCAGTGCCAAGCCCACGACGTCTAGGTAGACGCTCGCGAGAGTTCTTCCTGCCCACCGGACTGCCGTCATCCCACTGCTCAATTGCTCCCTTTCTTTGATATGTCCTCTACCAAAATCCCAGATACGTTCGTCATTCCACCTCTAGAAGTCAACATAGACTTTGGGGCTGGCTTGGGGGGAGGTGGATTTGGGACGGTATATCAAGGTCACTGGCGGGGACATCTTGTTGCGGTGAAGGTGTTGGAGAAAGGACTACCGTCCAAGGTGACCTCGTGTAATGACAGGTATACATTCTCCGATCTGACCTATCGGGTGCAGCTGCTTCAGAGGGAGGTCGATGTTTGGAAAAACCTCCGCCACCCAAATATTCTCGAATTCTACGGGGTTTGTACCACCGCAAATCCTCCCTTCTTAGTGTCTGCTCTAAAACGTGAAGGCCATGCATTGGACTACATCGAGAATCATCCGGATGCGAACCGGTTGAGAATAGTGAGTTCCGATTGTAGCAGTCTCATCGACTTCGCGTTGATGGCATCAAGTTCTATGAAGTGTCCCTTGGTTTATCATATCTCCACGCTCATTCTATCATACATGGTGACCTCAAAGCAGTGAGCTTTCCCCTCCGCCAATCGCCCATCGTATCGGAGTAAACATATATACTAGATGAACATCTTGGTAGATGAACGCGGGAGTGCTTGTCTCTCTGATTTTGGTCTATCGCGCGTCAGAAAACACAGTATTTCGACACTTAGACCTGCAAGCAACCAAACTCCACAAGGGACTCTTCGTTGGATGGCCCCGGAGCAGATGTCTAGAGGCGTTACTAATAAGATGTCTGACGTGTATAGTTTTGGGATGACGATGTACGAGGCAAGTATCTCCTTCTGTAATTTGATGTTTCACCACTCAATTCTTGTGTTTAACACAGCTTCTCACTGGAGAGGCTCCTTTCGCCAATCTTCCTGACCCGGTGCTATATGTTGTAGTCATTGATCGACAAGAGTGCCCATCACGCCCCGAGGACCTTCAGCGCATCGTAGGCGAACTCGACAATGCTACATGGAGTCTCATTAGTGAGACCTGGAACCGAATTCCCGCAGAGAGGCCAACGGCTGAAACGTTAGTTTCCGCCCTCGAGAAGCTATCCTCGGCGTGGAGTTCAGGCTCGGCGGGGATAAACCCAGCACTTGGTCGTCCTTCTTGTTCCCGACTTGACTTTCTCTCAAAGGGAACCGATGAAGAAACGGTTTCTGATAGCGCTGATGCGACTCCTGGTGAACTCGTGGCGCATTCACAGAGATGGCCCGGCGGTAACTCGTCTGGCAGGGTGACTAGACTTACTTTTGACTCCCACATTCTGTGAGGCCGCTCTTCAACAATTTCTTGGATTCTGTTGACCTATGAACTTATCTCAAGGAGGTCGGTTGCCCTCGAGAACCTACCTTCAACGTGGAACGTTGGCTCAGCCGGGCCTGAGACTACGAATGTAATTTCCGGATATTTCGATGATAACTCATCTGATAGGGTGACGAGACTCAACTTCGACTCCCACATCCCGTGAGGCTGCTCCCTCCTACAGTCGTTTGGTTTTTTTTGACCTCTCAATTATCAAGTAGGTCCGTGGGCTCTTCTGGACCACAAAGTTCGAATGAGACTTCTTCGTCAAACGGCCTTCCACCAGGAAATCTGACTTCAGTCCCCAAACAAAGTTTTACACCTCGACTTCTTCGAGTTTCCGAGCATCAAGTATATTTCCAGCGTGGCGTCGATGCTCTCGACGCTGTGGTTCAGACATACTTCCATGGGGAGACTTTCACCTTGCCTCCGAGAAGCAGTTTCGCACTTTCCATAGTCTTCGATAAGCCACAACTTGCCATGGAACTAGGGTTATCCTCGATGTTCCGCAATTTCCCCGTCATCACACCCCGGGATCAAGACGCTTTTAACGCTCAGGGTACCCATCCAGAGTGGTTTGAGGTAGCTGCTGCGAGCTCGGATCCGATGCGCCTGAGGACCTCTCGGTTTCGCTGTCACATCACATTTTCGTATGATGCCCATAGAAGCAAGTGGGCTGTTACGAATGGAGGAAACGTCCTCGATACTTGGGTATGTGTTGATGTCAGGGGCGTGCGGATGGATTTAGACCTAGACGCCTTCAGAGGTGGGCTGAATACAAGGATGAGGAAGGGTCCGCTACCGTTCAAAGAGCTTAATACATGTTCGCCTAGATGCAGGAAGTTCATGCGAGACCATGACATCGATATCGTGTAAACGTTTGATGTACACCCTAGTCACCGTTCCATCCCACCCATGAAGTGTAAATACTTATCGGTCCCTTCTCAGCGCGCTGGTGACCTTGGTTTCGACATCGATCGTCCTCGGAGCCGTGGGGAGTATGGACCAATTTGGAGTATTATTAGAACCGCAGAGTCTGAGGAGGAATACGACCAAATGTGAAGTCCAGTGGCATTTGGTGTGCATTACTGTCGCCAAAACCCTTATTCCCTTCGCTCGGTGACGTTGTCTCCGAGTCTTTGGGAGTGTAATAACGTCGACTTGGATACGTCTCTCCACGATTTTGGTACGACTCGTATGATACGGATTCGTAACTTGAAGATGAGCCGATAATGAACATATTTATACAATGGAAATCTGAGTTCTGCATCGAACTCTGAGCCCGCCTTATAATTACGTACTGAAATATTGTGGCGATGGATCTTGAAGCTTGAAGCTTGACCGCGGCTTGGCCCTCCTTCCCGGATTACTGACATCCAGCACGTATGTGCAATCATAATGTTACGCGTAAGTATGGAGTGGTTGCGAGCAGTGGCCAAATTAAACCAACACAACTGACAGATTGTGCAGACTGAACAGCCCGAGACCTTCGCTGGCAGTACTAATCACTTATAAGAAAGGAACCCTCCTCGATTGGAAAGCTTGGGCGCTATTCCGTCCACATATAGCAAAGCTCAAACAGAGTACAGCATGGCATTGCAACGAGGCCGCCAGTGCAGAGCCCACAACGTCTAGGGTAGACGTTCACGAGTGCTCTTCTTGTCCACAAGTCAGCCGTGATTCCACTCAATTGCTCCCTTTCTTTGATATGTCCTCTACAAACATCCCGGATACGTTCGTCATTCCACCCCTAGAAGTCAACATAGACTTTGGGGCTGGCCTGGGGGGAGGTGGTTTTGGGACGGTATATCAAGGTCACTTGCGGGGACATCTTGTTGCAGTGAAGGTGTTGGAAAAAGGACTACCACCCAAGTCTTGGTGTCTGCTCTAAAACGTAAGGGCCATGCATTGGACTACATCGAGAATCACCCGGATGCGAACCGGTTGTGAATAGTGAGTTCCGATCGTAGAGCTCTCATCGTGACTTCGCGTTGATGACGTCGCTCAAGTTCTATGAAGTGTCCCTTGGTTTATCATATCTCCACGCTCATTCCGTGATCCATGGTGACCTTAAAGGAGTGAGCTTCCCTCTCCGTCCATCACCCATCATATTGGAGTAACATTTATGCAGATGAACATCTTGGTAGACGAGCACGGGACTGCTTGTCTCTCTGATTTTGGTCTATCGCGCGTCAGAAAGCACAGTATTTCGACACTTAGACTTGCAAGCAATCGAACCCCACAAGGAACTCTTCGCTGGATGTCCCCAGAGCAGATGTCGAGGGGTATAACTAATAAGATGTCGGATGTATACAGCTTTGGGATGACGATGTACGAGGCAAGTTTCTCCTTCTAGAAGTTGACCTCCTACCACTCAACGATTGTGATGGACGCAGCTGCTCACTGAAGAGGCTCCATTTGCACATCTTCCTGATCCGGTGCTATATGTTCTGATCATTGACCGACAAGAGTGCCCATCACGCCCGGAAGGGCTTCAGCGCATTCTCGGCGATCTCGAAAATGTCACATGGAGGCTCATTACTGAGACCTGGGACCGAAATCCCACAGAGAGACCAACGGCCGAAACGTTAGTCTCCACCCTCAAGGAGCTATCCTCAGCATGGGTTTTAGCCTCAGTCGAGATAAACCCAGTATCGGATCCCCTCCGTCGCCCTCAGCTTGACCCACTCTCAAGTGGAACCGATGAAGGAACGATTCCTGAGAGGTCGGACGAGACTCCTGGAGAACTGCAAAGATATTTCAGCGATAACTCGTCTGGCAGGGTGACTAGACTTGATTATGACTCCCACATTCCGTGAGGCCGCTGTTCTATGATTATTTGGTTTCTGACGTATCATCAAGGAGGTCGGTCACCCTCGAGAACCTATCCTCAATGTGGAATGTCGGTCCAACCGGGAGCGACCCACCCTCAGATTCTCCACGTCGTTCTCGACATGACAATCTCGAAACTACGCCCTATAAAGCAACGATCCCTGAGAGCACGAATCCGACTCCTGGAGAACTTGTGGCCCAGTCGCAGAGATATTTCGATGATAATCCGTCTGGCGGGGTGACGAGACTTAACCTCGACTCCCACATCTTGTGAGGCTGCTCGCTTCTACCGTCGTTTCGCTTTTGTTGACCTGTCAGATTATCACGCGGGTCCGTCGGCTCGTCTGACCCACATAGTTCGAATGAAACTTCGTCAAATGTTCTTCCATCCGGAAAGCTGACTTCAGTTCCCGTCCAAAGTTTCACGCCACGACTTCTTCAAGTTTCCGAGCATCAACTATATTTCCAGCGTGGCGTCGATGCCCTCGACGCTTTGGTTCAGACGTACTTCCATGGGGTGACCTTCACCTCGCCTCCGGGAGGCAGTTTCGCACTTGGCATAGTCTTCGATAAGCCACAACTTGCCAGGGAACTAGATCTATCCTCGATATTCCGTAATTTTCCCATCACAACACAAGAGGATTTTAGCGCCCAGTCTGCTATAACCCATCCAGAATGGTTTGACACAGCTGGTGCGAGCTTGGATCCGACGGCAGCGAAACCAGTGCGCCTGAGAACGTTTCGATTTCGTTGTCAAATCACATTTTCGTATGATGCCCATAGGAGAAAGTAGGCTATATCGAATGGAGGAAACATTCTTGATACTTGGGTATGGGTTGATGTCAGGGGCGCGTGGATGGATTTAGACCTAGAAGCCATCAGAGTTGATGGGGCGAATACAAGACCTGCGAAGGGCCCGCTACCTTTCAAAGAGCTTGACACATGCTCGCCGAGGTGCAGGAAGTTCATGCGAGACCATAATATCGTGTAGACGTTCGATGTACATCCGATCCTACCCATGAAGTGCAACCATCTAATACCCAAAATTATAGACAACCGAAACATTGCAGGGACCCCTCCCATCAACGAATATACCGATACGCAGGGTGTAAATCTCCCAGCCTCTCTTCCTCCTCAGGACTCACACCCTCACCTACACCACCCTCCCCATCCAAACCTACACCCTCCACTCCGAGCCTATCCCGTCTCCTATTCTCGATGGTAATACCCACCATATACGCCGTCGACGAAACGATCGACAAACAAACGAACGCAATGCAAATCGCGTAACCCTTGGTGAATTGTGGTGCGTCGGCAGAGGGGAATGAATAGGCTGCGATGATGCCTCCGATGTTGCCGAAACCGACCTAATTTAATGGATCAATGAGTGACAATGGACAGATTGGATGATAGAGTAAGTTGAGCACTGACCTGCCAAGCGCTGCCAACGGCTCTCCTCTTGTGTCCAGCTAAATTCGTATTGAACCAACCCACGATGACGGGCATACTGGTGTAAGCACCCATAGCAGCGAGGAATAAGGCGGCGTATTGAGTATGTACATGGGTGGTCGACTTCCCGTGGACGCTAATGAGGATCGCGAAGCCAACGAGGGCGAGGAGGGCTGATCCTGCATGGAGAATGAGAAGGGTTAGTTACTCATTGTACGATAAGAAATGCTCGGTGGTGAAAACGTACCAACTGTGAACAGCCATCTATGTCTAGTTCGGTCGGAGACGAAAGAGACGATCATGGCAAACGCAAAGGCACACGCCCATGGGGGAACCGATCGCAGTTGAGTTTGAATGGCTTGAAAATGCAGATGTTAGAGTTGACGCTTTCTGAAAGAATACGAGAGGGAGAGCTTACCTCCATAACCCAAGTTCTTGATAATGGTGGGTGCAAAGTAGGCATATCCATAAGCGGGGACGATTAGCCCAAAGTACATCAATCCGCCCAAGAATATCTTATCTAAAGGTGATTCGCTCTGTATGAGCAAAACCAGAAAATTGGGATGGATGACGAAAATACTGACAGTCTTTGAATACGTCTAAAACATCCCTCCAACCGATCTTCTGGTGTAAAGCTGAAGGTCCAACATCTGCCTGAAGTCTCGCTTTCACAGCGTTTCGTTCTGCTTCAGTGAGGAACTTCGCATCTTCTGGGAAGTCGGGAAGGAGGAAGAACCAAATGATAGCTATGACACATGTGAAGGCGCCCTCTGTGGCAAAAATACGATTAGATTGAATCAAGGCCCTGATTCCCGTAGTGCTAAAAATCGGGCCCACCTATGATGAACACCCATCTCCAGCCCCTTAAACCCCTGGCCCCATCGAGCTTCCCGATACCACTGGCGAGTAGGCCACCGAATGCGCCAGCGAGGGTTGTAGAGCAGAAAAAGAAAGAGAACCTCTTCTGGCTCTCTTCTCTCCTATAGAAATTGGCGAGGATGTAGAATGAACCTAGTCTCCGGATCAGAACGTTGGGGTCAAAAAGGATGGAGGAAAGTGAGCGAACCAGGGAACATGACAGACTCGAATAACCCCAAGAAGAACCTCGTTGCAAGCAAACCGGCGTAGTTCTGAGTCAGCCCTTGGAGAGTCATGACCAGACCGAAACCAAACATGCAAATCGACAGCCAGACATGCGGTTTCAGGTGTTTGAGGAGGAGGTTGGAGGGGATTTCGAAGATGATGTAGGGTACGAAGAAGATGACGAGGGCGTTGTTGTATTGAAGACCGGTCAAGTGCAAGTCCGTTTGGAGGCCGAAAAGAACTGCGTTGGATATATTGACCCTGGGTCACGAATTGATAAGTTTTTGGGTAAAGTTGGCGGATAAGACTGCGGTGAAGAGATCGAGGTATCTGCTCACCGATCCAGAAACGCCAGTAGGTACATCACGCAAAGAACAGGGAGGATATGGAGATCGATCTTCCATAGCAATTTCTTCATGTCAACATCCCCGAATTGACTCTCCCCCGTTCCAGAGTCATAATCTTGGACGGTCTGAGCCAGTTTCTCATTGTCGCCCTTCTCGTTCGACGGTCGTGAGGAAATTGAGGGGGTCATCGAGGATTTTGAACTACAGGGTCAACCAGGACGAGCAGAGATGCGGGGAAAACGGGGGCTGCGTGGGGCAAAGAACCACAGTGCCAACATCAGGAAGAACATCGGATTGCTTTATGTACGGAAGCATGTTGTGGAGCGAAGAGAATGCAGCTGATCGACTGCACACCGGCAACAGCATCCTGGCTGAACAGTTGACTGGCTCGGCTATGGTCGGCCGATCACCGAAGTCTTCCCGGGCGTGCCGGCCGTCCCCTCAACCGTGCTATTCCCTTCTCCGACGGCTACGGTGGTCGAAATGTCGCATACAGGTTTCAGCGTCGTTCAGTAGCGTTTCGTTCCTCCAATTCACTATAGTTTTTGTCATCCAGCAGCGCTCAGCATCGAGCGGTGCATGCTAGAAACAGTTATCGGCACCGGTTTCGTACACAGTACCGCTTCTAACGCCAGGTTGAGGCCTTATCGGCCTGGGGACAATCGACAGCAATGTTAATGAAGACACGAAGGGGCTTGAAGCAACATAGCGAGAAGGGAAGAACAGGAAAGTGAAACGAGAACCACCGGAGTCGACTTGAGGGGGTATTTATGCGTTTCTCTGGTCCCTTCTTTCTTCCTTCTCACTCCAAAGATGTTTGAGCAGACAGATATATCGCGACCACATATCAACCAATCCCACACATTCATACTTCCCACATCTACTTGCCCTCATCCATGTGGTTTCGCTCGTATTCCGAGTATGGCATCCCTCGTTAGAGGAGGCCTGGGAGGTTACGAGGCATTCGGGGAATGTGAATGACGTTTCTGATACGCAGATGAAAGGCTTTCCATACCAAACGAAGGGAGCTGACAGGTCGCAAGAAGGAAAATATTTTTGCAAGTTACCTATCTGTTGCTCCCAGCTCATTGAAGAGCAGTTTCGGCCCCCTGGCTAGTTCGAAAGCCCTAGATGTAGATACGTGGGTTCATCAATACTTGTACCAGCTAGTATCGAAATACTGGGGACCAGATTTGATCCCAACCCAAGACTGGCGCAAGCAACGAAAGGAACACTCGCGGTGATCCTGTTAAATCCAGACACCAACTATGAATATGTCCAGTTTGATAATTTGACTGGGGCTGTGTGACATGATCAGCAATCTGTTGGTTCCTTCGTCAATTATAGAGATTTGACGAGCAAAATAACAGCCAGCGAAATCGCACCTTCAGTTAAAGGTGAGTTTGACTTTGGGTCGTGGGATCGCCACAACACTGGCCCAGAAAGGCAGGATCAGAAGCCCCCCTGACTTTCTCACGCACCACGGCCCACTGACAGTTCCCCCCACCACGTCTAGGAACTTTGGATCACGGCTTGGTTTACTGCGCTGCAGAAGCATTATACCGGCAGAATAGTTCCTGCCAACAGAGCCAGAATATTCGTGAGTCACCATGATGATGATGTAGTGAACAATATTAATGTCGGCTTTTTCGTCGCCCTCTGCCAGTCGAGTGGCGCACGATTGTTGAGACATATCCTTTCGGTGCGTGCCTTACCACATCTCTCAGCTCGATGCCTCAATTCACGCAATTATCTGATCCTATCATGCGCTTTAGTGTGGGGACCGCCACGTTGTTGCATTTCAAGACGAAGACGCCTTGTCTCTTGTCACTGCTTCGACGCCTCTATACCCATTGGTGCGCTTGACTTTCAGAGTTTGGTGAGTCTAATTACCCGTTTCCCTGACAAAGAATTGACCCTTGTTCGTGAAAGTAGCTCGCAACTTATACTCCTGATATGGACTGCAAGCCTTCGCGTTTCCAAGGGCGACATTCCGGGACCAATGCATGCTAACTTGGGTTGAATTCGGCGCCTACGCCACCAAGTTCCGCAATGCGATGCACCTTCAGCTTAATCGGGCCTTCCCCAGACTTTATAAGACCCTGATACACACCATGCACACTCCCCACAACCCTCTGACTCTCGCCATGACCTCCTACCACAAACTTCCCGTTGAACTTTGGGCCCACATCTCTGGGTTTCTATCTCGCTCAGGTCTTTACAATGTCCTTCAAACGAATCGCCTCTTCCATGACATTGCGCTCCCGATCTTATATCGAAGCATCATCTGGAATGACCCAGTCGACGTCGCCAACCATCTTCCGTTCTGGGACTCCCATCCCGAAATGAAGCAGATCCCTCGTTCCCTCGTGTTTGCTGTATCTCCGCCTCGCTGCATCTGCGAAGAATTCGGCCCGCAAGTTGCCGTCGCTGACGGACGTACCAACGCCGCAATTACCACTGCTTATCGCGCTGACCTCAGATCTCACCACCTCGACCTACTTCCCCACTCCGCTACCCACTACACTCAATACGATCAACCTGAAGTATGCGCGTCGCCGCAACTTCACTATTTGATGTGTACCATGATCACTTCGTTCCAGCATTTGGAGATGTTGGCATTCCGCAACACGATACTTCCGGAGACGTTCTTCGCTACCATTCATAGTTTGCCTTCGCTGAGGACCTTACACCTTCAAGGTGTCATCCTCCCCGAATATGCCCCAGATTCTGTCCAAAACAATCGCAATCTTCCTATCACCGAGCTCACCCTATGGGGTTTAGACAATCTAGAACCATCAGGCAATGCCAGATTCTTCCCCCTCGCCACAGCTTCGAATCTACGCACTTTAAGAGTCGATTCCACCGCTCGTGTTTTCGCATGGATAATTAACAAGGAATTCACGGGCTCCGTCGTCGCACCCTCAAAACTTACCAACATTTACTTGCGTATTTTAAAGGGTCAACCACACGATACGCTCTCATGCCCGGGACTATTTGTCATGTCTTTACTTTGGTTTCTTGGATGCCATGGGTCGGCTTTACCCTTGGAAAGGCTGTCCATAAGTGGGTATGGACAAAACGTGGGCTGTCTATTCCCGGACGTCTGTCTTCCTCCGCTCAGCTACCTTCGTGTACCACTCGACTTGATCGTTCCAATCCTCGGGAAAGCTTCTCAGAACCTCGAAAGTTTGGACATCAGCGAGGGAATAGTGTCCACGAGGGACCTAACTAACACGCTGAGTGAATTAGGGTGTTCGAAGAGCACGAGAAACTTGGGTTTAGCCTTGAAGTCCTGGGATGAAGCAATCCTGCCGGTTATCACGCAACTCTTCCCTGGTTTGAAGAGTTTGAAGATGACTTATTGGAGCTCCGATGGGCCGTGGATTGTTGAGCCACCGTCCGATGTGAGTGCCCTTCAGGTATCTTTGTGGGAATTCGGCTGCTGACTATTTGTTTTCTAGTTGCATTTGATCGGACCCAAATGCCTCGCACACCTCCGTAGCCTCGAAACATTCCAACTCTACTCCGTTAGCCCTCCCCCTGATCACTACATTCATCTTCCCCCGATCGCCCGTCAGCACCCCCTTGTATACGCAACTCAGTCTCAAATCCAATCGCGACCTTTCTTCGATGGAGATCATAAGGTCAAGGATCTTTTAGCTGAGTGGAGTGAATTCTCGGAGTCTCTGGTTGAAGTCAAGTTTGAGCCGGCTCGAGTATGGAGGAGGGCAGGTCCTGGGCAAGAGTGGGACGTGCGAGCTGTTCACATCCCTGCCTAGAACCTGTCATTTTCCAACGTAATGTCCATATACTGCAGACGTTTTCAGTCATTCATAATCTCATTTCCTAAGTGCCAGACGTGCTTCGCCTAAAATCAATGTCATGAGGGCCTTGCAAGAATGACTATCCTGACTCTAGCATCATTAATAACACTCGAGCCAGAACGTAGATTGGGTGAAAACAGGAATATTATGCGCCCTTCACAGCAACACTCGCATTTTCCAACCTTCTCTTTGCCCTCTCAATCTTTCCTTCCTCTTCTACCTCTCGCATCGCTGCCTCAGCCCAGCCTGATATCCCATCACGCTCATACGCATCCGTCAAACGCTTTTCAGCTTCTTGCCAACTCCAAGCCTGTCTAGTGGTCTCTATGTCGCACTCGATTTGAGAGGAAACAGAAACAGTCTCGGGATCCAGTTCCACAGGTCGATGGAGGCGTGAGGCCAGCTTTGGGAGCTTGGTCAACATAGTTTCCCTCATGAGTGCAGCAAATTCTTGGGTCTTCGGGCCGTTAGTTAGTGGGTGAGGAAAGCTTAGGATGATCTCCGTGGAACTCACATCTCGAACACCCAAGTAGCTCTTTACCCCCCATATCGTACTAGCAGCACCCACGCTCACGGCAGCTGTCGCGATCCCAAAAGCTTTCAAACAGTACAGAGCGCCGTTAAAATCATCAGACGCCTCCGAAGCGACCTGTTCGGCTGTCGAGGTATTTTCTATGCTCGTTGTCTTTGGTCTTGGTTTCGGAGTTGCCTGGACGGCGATGGGTACGACAATATTGCTCCGTCGAGGAGGTGGCGCGGACTTTTGTAGCGAATTTGCCTGGGTTCGGTGCCTCCGAAGGAGGACGATGGGGACAACGAGGGCAACCGTCGAGAACGCCAGCTAAGTTTTTTTGTGGATCAAGAGCTCCCAAATCTTCGACAACGAACATTATACACGTACCAACGAAATAGGAATCCATTTGGGCACAGGATCCTTGCCCTTCGTTCTTGTTAGGACAGATGCAAAACCAACATTATTGTTGTTACCGTCCGAGGACGTCAAGCTCGACATGAAAGGGCGATGCCGGCGGCAGCTTGAACCTCAACTCCTCATTTCCTTAGAATTACCCGCCAATTCAATATTCAATGACTTCAGGAGGCTCATATCCCGGTTTCCCTTCAGGGCTTCACCAGCATCCGAATGTCTTCACAATCCTCCGCGAGATTGCTTGGCCTCTCCTGCGGCCAGCATGTTCTAGGAATCACCGAAATTTGTCGGGAGGTTTGTCTCACCGTAAAGGACTCGGGCAGGGAGACATGGAGACGTGATTTGATGGCAGCTGCGTGCTGTTGCAGAGCTATGTCGGAGACCCCCATTGAAATTCTGTGGGAGGATATGATATCCCCTGTTCCCCTGCTGGCCCTCCTCCCAAACTTGTCAATGAACTCGAGTGGAGTATATGTAAGTGGCTCCTATCGTCACTTTCTTCTTAGCGCACTCATGAAAATCTAGGAAATTGTACGCCCTTTCAAGACGGAGGACTGGATCAGGTTCGATGCTTATACTCGGCATGTGCGGACACTTCGCTATGAGCATCCCCATAGTGGAAATTGCACCATCTACCAAAAGATTTTCAACCAAAAATCGTCTCCCTTGTTTCCCTTCCTGCGAAGCATTCAATGGCTTCATTCTAGTCCTCGGTCATTCATCGCATGCCCAATCATCATGGAGATAATACCGTTCTTAACTCTCTCTATGGATCATATCGTCGTCGGGGACCTTCATCGGTACATTCACGGCCCTCCTGACTCACAAGGAGACTCCAAGTTTTACTCACTCCTCAATACTTTGCCCACACTCTGCCCATCCCTCAAGTCACTTCACCTATCTGGACCGATGTCCACCACCTCGCTATTCTTCGTAGTTGGTTTCACTCAGCTCGGTTCCCTGTCCATTGACAACGGCCACTGCGTCAATACGCTCACACTTTCCGCTCTGGCCTCCTTAAAGTTCCTTCATACATTGTCGGTCGTCAATTTCAGCTCGCCAGCGCTCCAAACCAGCATCATGCCGGTTCAATCTTTCCCGAGTCTGAAGACCCTTGACATCGTGAGAGGCTCCGCGCCACATCTACTACTCCTCCTCACGTCCGTCTCGAGTCGATCGTTTGGCCGTTGCCATGTTGAGGAGGTTGGGGGAGGGAGTATCGACGATATGGTATTGCTTATGAAGCAATTAGCACGCTTTCACTTGTCCCTGGTGGAACTTCGTTGGAAGTCGACAGGGGCTGAGCGAGAATTAGGTGCCGATGTTGACTTTGCAACGGAGTTACTGCAGCCGTTATTCACACTTGGGCGTTTGGAGTGGCTGGAGTTGGACCTTGGACTGACCTATAGCAACGTGCCGACTTTTCCAGGAGTCTTCGGGCTGAAGATGGGTCAATCTTGGCCGAAAATCCGACAACTCACCATCCAGTCATCCATGTTCCAGTTTTCGATGGAATCCTTGGCCGAGTTCATTTCGCAATGCCCAGACGTCGTGTCCATTTGTCTCAACCTGTCAGTTGAGACAGACGCTGGTTCGGCGTCGCATATGGACATCGCGTTGATAACACCCCGCACATCGTTGGTCGAGATCCGCGCTCCCATCGATGGATGTCGGGACGCCTACCGGCTCGCAGGGATTCTTCACCATCTCTTCCCAAACCTGAAGAAATGGGCGCTTTCGAACGATGTCAACAATGAGCTTGTCAACATCATAATGGGAAGGCCCGCCGGCACGCGTTCTGTATGCGTTCCACTCTACAATATTCCACCCCTCGCTAACCATTGGTACTGAGTAGGCTAGATCAAAGCAAGTATAATCCCGGAACACCTGATAGTGAACGGGTATCGACGGCAGAGTGTTGCTTTCGACGTCAACTTGCATCCCGGAGGTTGGCCCACATCTGATTCCGAGGTAGAATGAAGAAGTGTGCATTCTACGGTTGACAATTGTTGTGGTACATAGCGAGCCATTTTTGAAGCATGGACTGTTTTTTGAACACCGTCCTACGTCGCGGTTTGACGGAGCGCTCAACCGGTCCGAAGGGGCCGGTTCTTCCTTCCCACTCCCAACTCGCCTGCTGACAACTCCAGGTCGATGGCTCTGAGGCTCTGAGCTCTCATCTCCGTCTCGATGTCTTCGCCAAAATACGATGCTCCTCCAGCTGATGGTCGAGAGGCGTTTGCCCGCCTTCAAGCTGTGGTAAAATCCGGACAACCCATCATCGGTGGTGGTGCAGGCACTGGTATCTCTGCCAAGTTCATCGAACAAGGTGGTGCGGATTTACTCATCATCTACAACTCTGGTCGTTATCGAATGGCGGGGAGGGGTTCGTTGGCGGGTTTAATGCCATATGTATGTGGATGAAACTCGCTGAAGTGGTTCGTTCGGAACGTTCTGAGCGAATGGTATAGGGCGACGCGAACGAAACCGTGGTCGATATGGTCAGCGGTGGATTTTCTTGACCAGGTAATCGACTTTGAATTGATAGATTCATCAAGGCCAGAGAAGTGTTGCCTGTAGTGCATCATACGCCTGTTTTGGCTGGTGTTTGCGCTTCTGATCCGTTCAGAAACATCCCTCGATTCTTGCGCCAGTTGCGTGATATGGGGTTTTCTGGTGTTCAGGTGCGTCTCCGTCGTCGTGTTAAGTCTTCGAATAGTTCTGATCATGATTACCAATTTGCAGAACTTCCCGACGTAAGTATCGGTTTGGGATGCTTCCCAAGGTTATCAACATTGACAAACTCCCCGGCTCATCAGAGTCGGTTTGATCGATGGAACTTTCCGTCAAAACCTTGAAGAGACCAATATGGGCTACCACCACGAAGTCGAGATGGTGCGTGAAGCGAAGAAGCTGGGTCTGTTGACCACGCCGTATGTATTCAATGAACAAGAGGCCAAGTGGATGGCAGATGCGGGGGCCGATATCATTGTTGGTCAGTTGATTCGGGCGCCGTTCTTCTCAGAGGGGTTTAACCATATTCTCTCCTTTTAGCTCACCTAGGTTTGACGACGAAAGGATGTGAGTTCTTCGTGATCTTGTTGTCGAACATCCTTTACTGGAATTATCTTGGGCGGGTCCATTTGACGGACGACAGCGCCGCCGGTTCACACGAAAGCCTTGAATGCTTGTTTATACTTACTCGGGTGCTGTTCATCCGTCATGTGCTCACAAATTCATTTCTTATATATAGCCATTGGTGCCCAGACCTCTAAAACTCTTGATGATTGTGTCAAGCTCGTCCAGGAAATGGCCGATGCTGCACACTCTGTCAATTCAGAGGTACTCGTCCTGGTACACGGTGGTCCCGTCGCAGAGCCTGATGATGTGCAATATATCTTGGATCGGACGAAAGGATTAGCTGGATTCTTCGGGGCCAGCAGTTTAGAAAGGTTGCCTGTGGAGAAAGCGATCGTGGAGTGGACGGGGAAGTTCAAGGCGTGCAAGGTTTGAGGTCAAACACAGCCTCTTGGGGCGGGAAAGGAGGATCCTTAGCAGCGATTGGGATGGGCCTCCAATGTATCCGGTGAAACCTGATCAATCGATGACATCTTCTATTGAGGACATCTTCTGGAGGAACGATGAAAAGCCCACGTAAACTTTGTTAAATCCGCCGAGTCGGTGGTTCGTTGTTCAGGAACACCGCGCCTGGTTCGCACAGGCTTTGCGTCGACTGTGTCAGTATGTGAAGCTATTTCGAACCTGCAGACTTGAGGATTCCCTCGAGCGAGACAAACAATCCTTTGCAGAGCAGAAGGAGAGCCACCGGCACTGATTCGGCAATGCCACGTTTTTTAATTTTCAACCGGAACTTTTTCATGTTAACGTTATCCCAGTTCAATCTCAGTTGACCCCACACTGGCGAGTCGATAGCCATGTTGCACACAGTTATCTGAGCCCAGCTAGACCAGTTCGATATCCTTCGGATCTATGCCGCAGTTAATTTTGTTGACTCCTTCCTCGAGAGCCCTCGAGCACAGCCGGCTCATGGTTCCGTGTCTTTCACATACAGCACTACGCTAAGTGCTCGAACACGTCGCGGGACAATCGGGCCACCATCCAAGCAGCTCAGATTTATTGGAAAAACTATGCGCCGCGGCGAAAAGTAGGATCGAATTCGCCATTTTTTCCATCTGGGTGTTAGCTTGTCACTGGTGAACGGCCGATTCTCCCCTCCGTGACCTTCTCTGTTATCTTTGGCCCCATCTCGTACGATCTGAAGGTCTTCAACGTACCTGTGTCAGCACGAGTCAAGGCCATCTCTGGTTGCGCAATAGCGCTAGGCGCTGCTCCGCCACACGTATGTTGGTAGCACCGAGCTCGGGGCGTTCCTTTTCCAACACGTGTCTTCCAAACGTTCAGATATTCCGGTGTGTCCCCTTCCACTGCTTCTGTGTTCTATGGCCATGTCGTCACAGAAATTGGCTGAGATGACTCAGTTTGTTTCCATTCCTTGGCACTTTTGATTCCAGTTGTTAACCATTGCCGGAGGGCCCACGGCGCTTGTTCGTATACACGTGTGCAAAACACATCCCTCCTCGGGACAAAATTATAGTATGCCGGTTCCAAGACCCGAGCATCCTCTCTTTGGCTGTGCGACACTCAGGCTGTCTTCCCGTCTGTGACACTGCTTGGGGAAACGTCGTCCCCCAGTGTGAATCATCTTTTGAGCGCAATCCAAGAGGCGTTCCGAACGAAAGGATCTTGGAGCGTAGCTGCTCGGGGCTCAGTTTCCGCCCGATAACCTAACAAGGCGGTGATGCATTCCATAGTCCATTTTGGTTCCCTTGACTCCTGCTATGTTTCTGAGGACGACTTCTTGACCCGGTATGTACTCTGACTCCCGTTATCCGGAAGCCGTTCTCACTCAGTATTTAAGATCCTTACACAGCTATGTTAAATCACTTTTGCAATGGCTCTTCTCGAATCCACTCTACTCTTTATCGCTCTGCTCTTCTGCTGTTATGCGCTCAGAATCACTCGAGCGCGAAGATTCCTGCCGCTTCCCCCCGGCCCACAAGGCAGCTTTCTGGCTGGTGTATCTCATCTGCTTCCTAAGACAGAGCCATGGAAGGTCTACGCCTCATGGGCTACTCACTTTGGTACGTGTTCTTGTATTCATTCGCACGAACATGAGGCTTACCGTCGCTTCACGTAGGCCCCGTCGTCTCTTTCCGGGTATTCAACCGTCGCACAATCGTCCTGAACACCAGCAAGGCAGCAAGGGACCTCCTGGACAAGCGCTCAGCCATATATTCGGATCGACCGAAAGCGTGGATGTTCCATGAACTGTGTGGGCGAGGTAAATCGGTGATGAACATCTCAGCCTCCGAGGACCGGCATAGGGCCTATCGGAAAATGTTGCGCAATGCCCTGGCTCCTGAAGCAACGCGCTTGTATTCCGAGTTGTTGGCGTCCGAGATGAAAGTCCTGTTGCAAGGGTTCTCCGATAGTCCCGAGGATTTTGAAGCTCATATCAGGAGGTGAGATTGAGGTCAACTCTGCTCCGCCGTTCACTCACTCACTGACTCCGATAGAAATGCAGCATCTGTAATCATGCAAGTCGCCTACGGCTATTCGGTCGCCGAGGAAGGCGACTATTTCGTTCAAAATGCAGAAGAGTCTTCAAAAATATCGGCGAAGGCTTTGGCGCCCGGACGTTGGCTGGTGGACTATTATCCCATTTGTGGGTGGATGTTTCTTATTGTCCGATTTCTTGTTCTGACAGCGATATCAGTACGCTTCATTCCGGCCTGGATGCCTGGTGCCAACTTTAGAAGACTGGGACAACAGTGGCGTCAGGAGTTAAGCACGCTCTCCGATGTCCCTCACGAGTGGGTCAAGGACCAGATGGTGCGTCTAATGAAAATTTCTTTTTTTGTTTATCTCACGTGTGTCGACATGTGCCTTTCAGGCTACTGGAGAATATACCGACTGCTTCACCACAAGACTGATGGAGGCCGAGCCGATGGACCCAGAACAAGAAGATATAATAAAATGGGCGGCTAGTTCCCTATACGCCGGGAGCAATGACACGGTAAGCAATCTCAATCCTTCCTTGATCTTCGTGCCTGATCTCTCATCGACGCAATAGACTATTTCTGCTCTGTTGTCCTTTGTGGCGCTGATGGCTCGACATCAAGATATTCAGAAGCGTGCGCAATCGGAGATTGACGAGGTGATAGGAAGAGATCGCCTCCCGGAACTGTCGGATTTGCCGCAATTCGTCTACCTCCTTGCTTTGATGAAGGAAGTCCTACGATTCGCTCCCGTCGGCCCGCTTGGTACGCCTGGTCTGTGTGACTAAGTTTCCAACAGTAATTGACCATCCTATTCTTACAGCTCTACCTCATCGTGTCACCCAGGATGACGAGTATGAGGGCTATCTTATTCCGAAAGATGCCACAGTCATCGCCAATGTTTGGTAGGCTTACTTTTTCATTTCCGTGGTGTAATGATTGACGGACCCACCTTTATCTCCGTTTTCCTACAGGGCTCTCATGCACGACGAATCTGAATATCCGGATCCCTTCGTGTTCAATCCCGATCGCTTCTTCCCAAACGCATCTGGTGATTCTTGTCAACAAGATCCCCGACAATATGCCTTTGGTTTTGGCCAACGAAAATGTCCAGGTATGTTGGCGCGCTATGCTGTTTGGCTGCTTGATGGCCAACACTCCTTATAAATCAGGAATGCATTTTGCCGAAAAGTCAATGTTGTTAATCATGGCAGGTATACTGTCCAGGTACAGCATCAACCTTCCCAAGGACAAGGCAGCCGAGGTTCTACCGCATTTTGAGTTCACAACAGGGATTACAAGGTGTGTATCTGTCTTCTTCGTGCCTTGCTCACTAAGATCTATCTGCTGACGGTGCAATTATAAGTCATATCCGACTTTTCGACATCGAGATCCTACCTCGAGCATAGACGCCTAACTCATCGAACATTTCGCTGTCTCAACCTCATCCCGAGTTCTATACTTGCAGCAGAGCTTGGTCAGACTGACGGACGATAATGTAAAATACGCGGACCTTCAGGCCCGAAACTAAAATAGGATACAACGTTAATAAATAGAGCTACAATGCCAATACGATCTGATGCATAGTCCCAGAAAGCGGAGAGCCGCGTCCTTGTGAAGTGGCGAGTGGACCATGAAACGATAAGTAATCTAGCCAAAGCTACCATCAGCAGCATCCTCGACTAGATCCCAACCATCATCTTCCTCTGGGATCTTCTCGTGTCGTTTCTGTGAGCGTGGGGCTGTACCACTCCCCGAAGCCCGACGTGCCTTGATTCGGGCCCGTGAGGCAGGGGTAGCGGTTGTTGCTTGCAAAAGCTGTGCAAAGTCGAGTGGGAAGGAGCTAGGGGTGGGAGGAGCTAAAAGCGGATGTGTCTCATGAGAGCGTCTGCGAGTACATGGATATGTCAGTGGTGGAGTTACATCATAAACGGACATCCGTGAATATCCCGAACTCACCTTCCAAGATCTGGGCTACAGCACACTGCCCAGAGGTTACTTAAAACATCGCCGGCTTGAGATAGTGGGACATCGACTGATTGGGTGTGAGCAATGTAACAGACGTTGTAGAGGAGCATGGCGAAGGCCGTGGTGAATGAGGATTGGGAGGAGGTATTGGCGTCAATGAACGACTCGGATGTGAGTAGTGGGGTTGAAGGTAGGGTTGGAGATGAATTTGGTGGGGCAGGAGAGGACGATACGTGGAGTGGTTGCTTGGAGAACCATCTGTAGATAATCAATATTTGGCAAGTATACAAAAGTCGTGAAAGCGAATACTTACTTTGCCCAGCTTCCACTTTCGCCACCTCGTATTGCTCCGATGGAAGGTTGTCCGACGCCCAGCTTCCTTTCCGACCATGTTATCTCAAATGGTAGTTTGATGCCAAGGTAGAAAGATAATAAACCCAAAAAATGGATTGTATGGGTGATGACGGCGTTGATGTGGTCTGGTGGGTATCCTGTATCGTGGCATAAACAAATAGAAAAAATATGGGGAAAAATAGGAATACTTCGTATATCACCTGGAACAGGCAGGACAAGGTCACCGATAGTCCACTCTCCCTTCGTCCCAGCTTTCCCTCCGATTGGCGGTCTACCACCAACCTCAACCACATGGAATACTTCTACTAGTTCTTGTATCAGACCTGATCTAGCTCGCGCAATTGTATCGGATAGTGCACCAAGATCTTGTGTTTGGCGAGATATGAGGTTGTCGAGGGGTGTGGATGGTAGGAGCTTTGCAGCTGCAAGATTTCGTCGACGGGTGGCAAGGGTTTCACGAAGGGATCGAAGACGTTCACGGGCTTGGGTATATCAGAAATGGTGATAATTGGACTTGGTAAAGTATGTTTCCACATACCCTTATCATTATCCTTTTTCAGCTTCGTCAAGGCCCCCATAACCTCCTGTAATCTCTCTTGACTGCTCACAAGATCAGCTCGTCTCAAACGAGCGCCTTCTACTGAGGTCAAAGCTCTCGAGGCCTTGGTAACTTGGTCATCGCGCTCTGCAGACGCATGTGCTGTACGGTGCCGAAAGTCCCTAAGACTTCACGACCCGTTTCAGTCTTTCGACTGACAATTGCATAGGAGAGAATGATGCTCACTGCGTTCTCAGACAATTTTCGCAATAGAATCGCCTTTGCTTCAGCTCACAATTTTTGCATTCCATGACATAGCGAGGTCGACAGGAGCAGACAGTAAGTACACGCAGTACACTGTACAGGGCAAGGTGGTCGACGTAAGCGTACCAGAAATGATCCTGCCTTTTTGAGCCGTTTGTCTGGCGCTGCATTTCCTGCAACATCCAAACTCTGATGTCTCTTGGTGGTCTCTTCTGCAATCTTGCTGTGTTTTTTTATTCTCTCGGACTTACAACCATTCTCTTTCGAGAGAATCGATGATAGCTAAACCCTTGCGCCAATTCTATGCACTTGTGGTAACCGAACAGCTGAGATTTGTCTTGCCTCAAATCATCCCAGGGTACCAGTGCTCGACATCAAGGGATTTCAAGTTTTATTCCCATCTTACACTGAGGTCAACGTGCCTATATTACGGAAGTCTGTCCGAGTCACCCCACCCGAGGGCGACTGAAAATACGGTTTCCGTCAACTTCCGTCACGGAACTTGGGATTTCTTTGCGCATGGTGGTGGCGGTAGTTCGTCGCTGATTCCATATATGTTGTCAATGATATGGAATAAGCCATGTATTCATACAATAGACAGACGCTACTGGTACAGTTCGATCGGAGAACGCAGTACTTGTACAAGAGAGGAGCGAGAACACAGAAAAGAAGATGGCTCAGAGTTCAATTCTCAAACATAAACCTCCCCACTATGCCCATCAACCCCCCTGACGTTCCTCACGTTCCACTCATGTCCAGGTCCAGCTCTCCTCCACACCCGATTGGACTCGAACTGAGCTTCCTTCAGCGACTTAGAGGATCGACTCCATCCAGCCAACAGATCTCTCGCTCGCTCATCACGACGGACAAAAGGGGGCGGCGTTAATATAGGCTGAGGATTGCTTGGTGGTGGAGGGGGGCGAAGGTGAGCAGGATAATGTTGAATAACAGCTTCAACGATATGGTCTGGCAAATGTTCGAGACCTGCTGGGGGAGGAGTTTTATATTCGTTGGTCGCATAATCCCGGTACAGTTGGATGATTTCGAGGGAAGGAAGGTAGGCCAAGCATATCGGTCCAACGAACAGCAACTGAGATTTATCTTCAGACCAAAGTCAAATCTTTGAATTGAACAGACGACTTACATCAGAAGGAGCAACTCCAATGTCATAGGTGATTTTTAACCTCCTCAACCCGGGGAAAAGTTGCGCGACCGCATGCAAAATCTCGGTATCCCACGACGGTAGAGATAAGCAGAGCGTCTTGATGCGATGAGCTCCATCAACTTGGCCTAGTACGTCCGTTAGACTCCCCGCCGTTTTGATTCCCTCGCTGATATCCAAAGTCTCGAGCGGTCGATGAGAAGCATTGCCGAGGAAGGGAAGGACCACATCGAGGTGCCCACGGAGGGACCTCAGCTGAGGAAAGTAGTTGTCGGGGAGTGGATCAGATCTGATCGCCCCTGAAGTTGACAACCTTTGTAAAGGCAAAGTCGACCCATGACGTCTAAGGAACTCCAAGTACGATGCTACGAATGCCTTCGCAGGTGCTCTAAGATTGTCGTATGGCAACGGCGGCAATCGCATGTAGACGTTGGTAAGATTATTGGGGACGACGACGGCGGGGACCAAATTGCCGCGGGCACCCGTGTGGGATGCGCGGTTATAGAGTGTGAACACATCTGCAGTAGAATCGACTCTGAGGGTGCGCAGGTTCGCAGCGGTAGCAAGGAGTAAGGGTGTCTCATTTCTCTCTTGCCTATTGCTCAAACCCCACAAGGTCAACTCCGTGATGGGAAGTTCTCGATGATTCTGGGTGCCCGGCGCGGCATACATCGTGAATATGACTCCTTGGATGTGAAGGGTCCTGAGTGACGGGAGATTGTGGACGATGCTGAAGAACGTCTCTGGAAGAACTGTATTCCGGAACGTCAAGGTGTCCAGACCGCGGAATGACGGGATAATCGAACACATCCTGTGGTAAAGATACGGGGACGCGAGTAGTTCAGGCTCCTCGTAGCGAAAGTAGCGAGAGGTGGAATGCGGTGATAGATCAAGGTTCTGTGATCTGAGGCTGGTGCGGTCCACTGCGAGGTTGGAGTTCGTAGGTCCATCTACGCCAACCACAACACTACTTTCACAGGAACCTGAATCTGCGTCCCAGTTGCGAGGGGGAGACACCGCAACCACGAGGGAGCGGGGAACTTCCGTCTTGTCGCTATGAGAGTCCCAGAATGGGAGGTGGTTGGCGAGATCGACTGGGTCGTTCCAGACGATATCGCGATACAAGACGGGGAGAGCGATGTCGTGACACTGGCGGTTGGCTTGGAGAACGTTGCGAAGGTCAGAGCGAGGAAGCATTTGGAAAATATTGCGCCAAATTTCAATTGGGACGTTGTCGCTGGCTGACATGGTGGAACAGGGGAGGGGATGAAGAGAACTCGACCTGGGACTCTGCGATAGTGGCCTTGATATAGTAGGGCGATCGAAAGGTCCTTTTCCAGGACCTTGGCCTTGGAACCTGTACGAAGGTAGTAGAAGTTGGATCGGATCCCATGAACCCAGGACAAATTAGGAGCAGCCTATGAGCAACTCGTCATTGCCACAACGCTTATCATAGGCTTGAACATCCCGGGTATGGATCGCAGGTGTCTCAGTGTGGAAGGACGTCATCGAGACCCCGAGAGTAGGCTGATAATACAAGACAGAGTGAGGCTGTGAGAATGGGTAAATTCTGCAATGAATAAGGATGAACCGGGATGAAAGACGGTCCAGTTTCATAGCGTCCCGATGCAAGGGCAGTCTGCCAGCAAAAATGAGCGACTTCCGTGTCCGATTGAGGATGGGTAGATGCCTGTATGCTCTACAGAGGTTCCTTGTATTCTGCAGCCCTAATAAAGAGATATACAACATCCCTATCGCCAGTGTTTGATAGTCACATAGAATTTCATGAGCTGGAGTCTGAAGCGTTCCACATACCTCATTGTTGCTATCGTTAGCGCCGCATTCCGACCGCGTGAACATCGATCGATCGATGACCTTATATCAACCTCAACTTCGGAGGTTCAATATCCCAAACGCAACGGGAGAAAAGTCGCTTGCAATTGGTGGGACAAGCTTCGAATGGGTCTGACGGGGAAAACGGCGACTTCTCTCGGAAATCTGAAGAGTATAGGCCAGCTATCGCATATTCAACCCTGTCCGACGAGGACAGAAGCAAACAGTGTCGCTACAAAAAGGGCGCCGGAGGGACGCAAGAAATTTGATCCTTCCTTTTTTGGGCAATTCAGCCGTTGGGCGGTGTGCCACAATCATCGTAGATTCAGATTATGCTCTGTTTGGGCGTGCAGCTAGCGTTGAGGCCGTCGACCAGCCAACTCTTCAACTCAAGGCAATTGGCATATCTGGTCAAACTTAACCATAATTAGGGACGATGACCGACTTTCGACATCCCATCACATATTTAGGGTACAAGGTGTCGCAACTCAACTCGTCACGCAATAAACACACTCGAGACCACCCTCAAGCCAATGAAGAGTCCTCAGACCACTAGCATCTGAGCCAACCACGCGCCGACATTGGACCAAATGACTGATTGCGCACGTTCGGTGGACGTCTGCTAGCGTCCGGAAGATCCTGACTGACAGGTTCGAGGAAGTTATGCGAGAAAGACTCGGAGTTACCACACGGAAAATCAACTTTATAATGATAAGCCCAGGCAGATGACTGCCCAAAAGATGTTATTCAAGTGCAGAGGGTAATGGAGTTCGAAAAAAGTTACTCACGTCGTACACGGTTTCTGCTTCGTCGATGGTACCAACTTTGTTGTAGAATCGGCCTTGTGATAACACACGAACTCGTCCCTGTCATTTAGTCAAGGGTTAGAGGAAATAGAAGGGAAAAAAGAAATTTCACAGACTGTGTGGGTCCTCGATGGTTTTGACACGATATTCACCATGTTGGTTGTACAGTGGGTTTTTATTTTGGGAGGATGAGCGTCGTAAGTGCGGATCAGGCTTCGGTGTGGGCTGAAGCACCCAATGCGGGTACTTTATAACTATCGACGTCCAGCACGGAGTAGCAGAGGATGCAGAGCATTCCTCCGCATCTTGCGCTGATCCGCCGTCAAGCAATTCAGGGCATGGAAAGAAGCCGAGGTCCTTCACTCGAAGATGCTGAGAACAAGATCCCGATATGGAATTCACCGAGGTATTGCGCTGGAATGAGGAAGGAGAAAAGCGACATTGGGAACTGAGATCGAATAATAGCTGCGTTCCAGAGGTCATGGTTTTCACCGCATGCAGAGGACGGTCACGTAACAGCAAGTCGAGGGGATTCATTTGGGCTAAGGGGCCTGTTTGGATACCTCTGAGTCTCTGACCAGGTAAGGGCGGTCGCTTCGGTGCACCGCCCCAGACGCGCTTCTTGCATAGCCACACCAGGAGAAGGGGAAACGACCTAAATGCGACATCGAGAAAACTACGAGGGGCAGACAATCCCTGGCTGCACCTTGAGTATAAGTATAGGCAACAGACGAATGTTCCTCTCAAGATCAGCTCTGGCGAGGTGCCTTCCCAGGAGCTTGATAAATCTAACATGCCTAAAGCGAGCTCAGATATTCGGAATGAATGAAAGAGTAGAAAGTTTGGTACCAAACAGCTCCAAATACTAGCAGAGCAATCAGATCTTGTACCGTTGAGGGCTATGTGCTTGGAGTAGGTGGGTGGAACTCTCGTGATAGCTTGGTATTACAAATCCAGAGACAATACAAAGCTGGGTCGAATGAGTGATGATGATCAAGTTGACCTATTAGGACACTCACCAATATTAGATAACTTAAGAAACCAGAGAAATTTACATAACATCACGCTCACTCCTTTGAACCACTCACTGCCTCTAACGCAGCTTTCACGTCTTCGACTTGACCAACATCGTACGCGGCCAAAGCGGCCTCTCCTACACTTGCACTTCCCTTCTGCCCAGCCTTCTCCCTCGATCTCGCCAGTAGTTGCTCCACAGCCCAGTAAAAATAGCCCGTCTTGTTGGTTTCCCATTGACGCTTCCCAGGGTCAGATAGCCGAAGCTGTGATAGTGCTGAAACAGAGTCGGACGAAGGGTCCAGAGGGGGGAGTGTTGAGACGGATTCGAACATGGTAAGGAATTGTTCAGGAAGTGTGGATAGCGTGTCCATTGCGGGCGAATGGAGAAAAGATAGTCGTTCTAGTCGCTGCTCGGAGTGTCGCAGTTGAACTGCAGATTTGCGCACAGCCCTTGTATACAGGCGTTGTAGACGCCTCATCTGGAATGGGGTATCAGGCAGGTTCCAGGAAATTGTCTCGAGGAGATCATACATTATCAACCTTTCTTCGAAGTTCCTCAACCTCAGCCATCAGTTCTTGCTCCCTCTCTGGAGGGTGATCTAAGTTCAGTCCCCTCTGGTGCGGTACGACAACGGGTAGGTCTGCTGGTATAGCAAATATATTCCTCAAGGACCATGCCTCAAAGAAATCAAATGCAATGTCTGCGTGCGAGTCAAGCAGTGTTTGGAATGCTACCAGGCCTTGTTCCAGTTCCAGCGCGGTTTCGGTACTGGCGTCGCTCCCTGCGCGCCTTTGGACTTCCTTATCTAATAGCCCCTGCATAGCATCGACGGCCTGAGAGACAGCTTCATAGACGCTGTTAATAATGTCGTCTAGCATCAACTGTGGGGAAAATCCCAGAATTTCCGGGAGCAAGATCGACGGGACCGTCGCAGGAGGTGGAACACTCATGATGGAAGGAGGCAAGACGCGAACAGTCACATCCGTGACTGTGACAGGGTCACTGAGGGTCACTGATTTGTTTGCTTATCGACGACTCGGAGCCTCGGACGACGGACAAGTCTTCCACAGTTCCACTGACGCGACCGTTAACCAGTATCGCACACTTTTATACCCGGGCCCACGCACGACGAGTTGACACTTGGAATATGCTGACTGCCCAAGTCGCGAACTACTCCACGAGAAATCAAGACGAGCGTACATATGGAGAAATATGTGCCTCCAGCTCGTTTGATCTGACTGAGCAGGACAAGAGCGATCTCGCCAAGTTTGAGCTATGGTAAGCGGATTACTAGAGCGTATCTCTCTGTATGTAGCCCTTATACTGTATGCTAGGTTGCAGCGCAAAGCAGGGAAAACGAAGGCGCGATGGCTTTTTCGGGATCAGCGCAGACGGATGGCTGAGGTGAAAGACGTAGGTCTATCCCACTGATCCTCCGTCTATGATATTTAGGCTTCTTTTAGGATGACCCCATATCTACGTTTTCCAACCCAGAGCTTGAACGATACATGCTGTGGTTCTATCACGAGGTGATGTAAGACCGGTCACCAAGTTCGGATGTCCATTGACAGTACTTCAGATTGGCTTCCATGAAAACCCTCAGATCAAGTCACCCGTTCAACGAAAATCCGGGGAGACTTCCGTTGAGTTCATGGCTAGAACTGCCGGTGCGGGGCATCCTTCATCTACGCTGCGTGCGTTGTCCTTATAGCCCTTGTCCTTAAGCCCTGCTTCGCATTGGCGAAGCAGCCCGGCCTGAGTTGGACGTACTTGAGGCGTTGCGGACTGCGTCATCCCAGCTGGACGCTGTTAGCGATGAGCTCGATGCGTTCAGGAACGACCCCGACTATTTTATCTCAGTCATTCAATCTCGAATCGCCTTTTCTGCTCAGGTAAGATCTGTCACCGTAGACTCATCCGAAAGCGACCACTCACAATTTCCCAAATACCTTGTCACAGCAAGTCCCAGATCTGAAAGGACAGAGCCGGAGCGAATTTACGCCAAAGTTATTGGTCCACGAAGTCCTCCAGACGGTTTTTGAACTCCATGCAAGCCATATGACATGGGCAATGATGACGGCCGGTCTGTCGCATCTAATCATTCTTGGCATCGTGACTGATGGAGAAGGGATAACCACTGTCGAAGGTGTGTCCAGTCCCTCACAATTTACGTGTTGGCTCAGGAAAGCCTCCCAGGATTAATCCATTTACTAGAAGAGTTCAAGGATGCTCATGTACTCAATCTCTTTTTATCACTTCAAGCCGCCGTGTCATTCTGGGGTACCGTTCTTCACAAGAAACTCCAGACACAAATGGCGGCTTCTCCGCTGTTTCGCGACCGCGTTATCCGACTAGAGGATAGAGAGATCCCGGTCTGCATTACATATTTTCACACCGCCGAGCCCGGAACTGATGGATCTGTTGCCGTAGGAGCTTAGCTGGGGTTACCCCATCTTTATGCCGAAGCACTCACTACCGCCGAGACCAACCGCGGATTCAGGCAACTTGGAGCACTACATGCTCAGATTCCTTGCCGGTGGAGGCCTCCCCAGCGTAATACCAATGTACTGCGCCTTAGCCTCGGCTTCGCCAGCTGAGAAAAACCAGCTGGACCAAACCGTGTTCGATACCCTCGGTGAACATTCCATGGCGCAAGACTTGCGTGCCGTCCTCATCGAAAGTCGACTTGGACAAGAAATCTCGAGGAGGAGCCTCGCCACAAATTCAGACCGAGAACACGATATCTATAACTGGAACGTGACGATGATGTCGTGGTTCTCTGAAACTGCCAAGGTTTCTCGAGCGACTCGATCCACCAAATTCCTTCCGTCTTTGGAGTATGTTCGTGACCCGGCGAACTTCAAGGCTCTGTGGGATTATCTGGACACCAGCCTGGCTGATTTTGCCCGTCGATCTACCGATCCTAATCTTCGGACGAAGTTTGGTTTGCCCATCATAGATGAACCGACGCCACCTCCATCACCAACACGGTCCTTGCCAGACCCACCACAACAGCAATCACGGCAACACCGCCCCAGTGAATCTTCAGATTCACTGGCTCCCTCGTGGTTGGAAACCAATCACGCCCAAGAGCGAGCCATTTCCGGCCATGTATATGCTACACGAATTGAAGAGGAATTGAGGATAAAAGAGAAATCTCGTCCTGCTACCATCAGCTTCGCTGCCGACGAACCACCGGAAAACGTTGATGAAGCGCAGGCGGACACTCAGGACCGCACCGCCTTCCGGCTCAGCAGAAAGGTTGTCAAGGTCTTTCGTCGCTTCTTAGACGACGACAAGGATGAGGACCCAAACTTGAAAAAAGGCCAGCTCAAGTGGAACGACTTTGAAAAGGTATAATTTCGTGATCTCTCGCGACTATCTTGATACACCGCCTTTGATATATGAACTCATAAACTCTGCCTTTCCACTAGGCTATGACGAAAGTTGGCTTCCGCATCAAACAATCTTGTGGTTCGAGTGTCAGGTTTGACCCGCCTCCCGAGATGCACGATTCTCCTTCGATTACTTTCCACCGGTATGAAAATCATTTTTCGTACTTGTACCACATCCTCATAAACGAGTTTAAGACCTCATCCCGACCCCGTGTTGACTCCTGGCCTTATCCGTCGAATAGGCTATCGTTTGCACCGACGACTGGGATGGAAGGCCTCAGACTTTGTCGTGATCGACAAGACTCAAGACGCTGCAGGCGAGGCGTTGTAACTTTTATTCTATCTACCATTGAATTCTCCTATTGTATGACCAGTTCTGCTTCGTCGGAGTTTTGTAGCTTGAATACTGTACTAAACCCGGCTACTCGCAACATTATACATACACAAATACTGATACAATAACGATACCATTCTTACTGTGTTCCATGACTAGTCCGTCTCGTTCTCGCAATCTCGGTACATTCCCTCCAAGCCTACATAAGCTCCCCGCAAACTTACTAGTCCGATACTACTACCGCGAGAGACGAGAACATCACTGATCACTCAACCTCGGCAGCAAGGATTGAACAATCCGTGGGTGTCCCACGTAGCAAAGTGAGCAAAATTGGTTCTTCACAGGATAATTTCCTGTCCCACCGATGGAAAACGACAGGAGCATATATGATCCCTCCCAAATCCGGTTCAGCAGCGTCCTGAGCGAGTGTTCGGTCGATTACGTTGCAAATTTCCTGTCCACCGCCCAAGAGTGAGATCAACGCCATAAAGGATTAAACACCAACAAAAGAAATACGAACAATCATCCATCGCCTCATCATCAATTCATCCGCAGATTCACTTTCCCGACTCGCTCGTTCCGTAATCTTCTTCCGACAAGTTAACATAAAGTATTGGTCGAGGGGATCTGTTACATGGAGGCTGGCCCGGAGGAGGAGGAGGTACAGCGCACGACAATGGGTGACTGTGCTGAGGTCCTCGAGGAGCATTGAGATGAAGTGATACATGGTTTTGAGAGGAACGATGCCAATGGCGAAAAGGTCCCCGATGAAGGCGGTGATATTGAGGATTTGGGTGCGTGTTCCGTCCAAAGTGTCCCCAACTGATGCTAGGCCATCCCCTGCTCCAAAGCAAGTGAGGTCTGACTGAAGTAGTTTCACAAGTGTCATGATTGCCGTCGGGTTTGAAGGAAACAACAGTTGACTTACGTTCTTCCAGCTAGAGAGGAAGGCGCTACTAGCAAGTGAGAGAAGATCTCCTTCCAAGTGCATTTTGATATCCCATGACTTCCACATGAGATCCATCATTACATCGTGCACCAATAACGCCACGGTACGCGAATACTCAATCTTTGCAATACCAGCGCAGAAGATGATCCTCGCCACGTTCGAGATGGCTACTGGACCATCAGACGAACGTAACAACACATCCGCAATTTGCGTCGCTTCGGAGTTGATCTCGCAAGGATGACAAGTCAACGAGACCATCCGTTGCATTTTATAGAAGTAAGTTTGGAGAGTACCGCTGAGTGGCGTAAGGGGGATCTTCTCCAAGATGATATGCTTCGGATAAGCCTGAGGTTGAGAGGTTGAGGCTGAGCGATTGTGGGAGTAGTGACGGGGTATAGGGGAGGTGGTGCTTCGCATGTGCGAGGAGGTCGTGGGTTTGCCCTTGGAAACCGTCCAGAAGTATTGGCGAGCTCGGTGATCGCGATCCAGTTTTCCCTTCCTACTTTCAATGAAGAGGTTGGATGAATCGGAGGAAGGGAACTCGAGGAGGGAGCTTTCGGGACTAGAGTATGTCATCTTGGTCGTAACCAGAGCTCCGCAGACGGGGAACGGGTCGGCAGAGGGGAGACTCTGGATGAAGAACAAGGCGTTTCATCCCGAACTACCCCGCTACTTATACGAGACGGGTGTGGATCGGTGGCTCAGTGGCTCTCAGTGGCCTCTTTGTGGAACCGGTCGTAAAGGCACAGCTCCCCAAGCGTGATCTCGCTTTGGTGATATTTCGTATTTGCACCTGGCCAAAGCCGGAATCACTGATTGCAAAGGGCGTCGGCCGTGTAAGGGTATCTAGCAGGACTTCCAGATATCTGACCAAGAGGGTATCCATTCAGCTTGAGGTTGTCCTCCGAGTTCATTCGTAATGGTCGTCGTCAAAAGCTGAAGTCACAGACAGCTGAGAGCCTGAACTTGGCGAGTTGGAAACGCCACCGGCAAGGTCCGTACCTGACATCCATCAACGTTTTGGGATTTCTTCTGCATCTATCATAGTTGCTACCCACTGTGTCCTCTACTCTTTTAGACCTAGTCGTCCGCTTGGCTAAGAACTTTGGTTAATATGACCTGGAAAGGTTGATTTACAAGCAAGGGTTTCAAACTTTACGGAGCAGCTTCTCGTACCAAGACGAGCCACTTTGCGATGATACGCTATTTGGAGCGCCATTTGCTAGGTTGTTTCTAGAGAGTCTGCTGCTAAAATTCGTGTGCTGCAGATTCGAGAACTTGAAGCTTGTCATCGTGAGCCACGCCTCATCACGATCACGAGGCTGTGACGATCGTGTTGTATCGATGGCAACGGGCGCCTATCTTAACTCTGATAACTCCAAAGGTTTCCCAGCTCTTGTCGTTGGTTGATCGAGGACGTCTCAACCTCCGGGATCCTGGTCATGTCGGTCAGGGTGAAGTCATCCTGTAACTCACTCGCGAAAGGTCGACCTCGTAGACCCATTCAGCCAGTCGACACGAATCTCCAATCATACGATCGCACCGACCCTTTCACGGCATTCAATGTCCTCAGAAAGCTCCTGGCCGGTCTTGTCTCACGTATCGGCGGGTGCCAATACAAGTTGACTCCCCAGGAACATAAACTCTCCATCCATCTTCTCAGCATTGTCGAACCCTTTGTTGGGCTTTCACCCTCACAGCGCACCATCACCCAACAACCTACGGAAATCCTCGATGCTATTGTCTACCATCTCGACTCGAAACGCGACCTGCTGGCATTGGGTCTCACTTGCCGGCGCCTTCACGGTATCGTATTCCCCCGTCATTACGATTATCGAATCATCCGGTGCAAAGTTAGTTCCATCCGAGTATGGAACCACCTCGTCGTCCACAAGTCGTTGGCTCGCAATGTCAGACGATTGGAGATATTGGACGAACGCTCGTCGGGACATGAGTTCATTCCTCGAGGTATCTTGACGTCCGATACTGACCTTGAGTCGACCGACGATGAACTCGGAATGCACGTTAAGCAAGAACGGTATCTCGTTGCGGCGTTGCTGAAGATGACAGCTCTGCAGTCATTTATCTGGTCTTGCAATCATTCGCCGATGTGTATCGACGATGTATGGCCCACTCTTATGAAGTTTCAGTCCCTCAGGGAAGTCGAAATCAACGATAATCTCGTGTTCAGTGGGAGTCGTCGGGAGGAGGGAGCGAGTGAACCCACCACCAAGGCTCGAGTACGCCCTTTCACCATTGATGTGGTAACAGCGACAACTTACTTCACACACAGATGCTCGATCTCAAGAACGTGAGCCTACGTGCTACAAAGCACTCGTATGGCTCCACCAAGAATCCCGATCTCATCCGTATCTTCAATCTTTTGAATCAATGTCCTATTCTCGAGGTAGACACACCCATTGAAACAACCTCCGCCATCTCACCGATTTGTTTCCCAGTCCTTATCTGTTGGCTACGATCGCCCTAACGGGATCGGCTACTCGAATCCTCTCGCAGATAACTTCTTCCTCTGCGGTAGATGGCCTCTTCTTCGCACACTCGTTCTTACAAACCTCAATTGCACATACAATCAAGGCCGCGAAGTTGCATCGACGTTCTTCCTCGCTCATCCCAACCTCGAAGTACTTCACATCGATATCGGGTTTCACGTCCCCAATCCCGGAGGAGGAATCGGCAAAGGCCTGATCGAATTCGCACCAAACTCATTACCCCGCCTCCGAGAATTGAAGAGTAATATGGAAGTCATAAACGCCATCTTACAATGTCCTTGTGATCAACCACGTCCGCTCGAGACCCTCAAAGGTGTCAAGTTCAGCTCGTTGCCCGTCACGCACGGTACCCTACTCGCAAATCTGGCCAAGCATGGGGGTGAGCTGAGGAGGGTAGAGCTCGCTGGATGGAATGAGATGGATGATCTGAAGCGGATGTTTGAATGTTGGCCGAAACTGACATGGTTAGACTTGGGTAGGAGAGCGAATGTATTTGGAATGTCCAATGTGAACAAACCCAACCCAAACGTTGCCAACGTCGTAAGTTATTCCATCGCATTGCCATTTCCTCTACTAATCATTGTTGAATCGTGTCACCAAAGGTCGAATGGGCCACACTCCTCTCGAGTCTCCCAGAATTGACCACCCTTCATGGCGTTCGCTTCTTCCATGAAGTATCCGCAGCGGGCGACCATCAGAACAATGTACACCTCGGTGTCTCCGATCGGAGTCGGATTCGCAAGAATGACGAGATTGCATCTATGCTTTCGTGGAAGTGTCCGAAATTGAGGAGGCTTGATCATTGGGAGGAAGGTTCTGGGAAGGTTATCATCCTTTTGCGAGATGGGGAGAAGGTCAAGTATGAAGTTCGTAGAGTGAAGGCGTGAGAGGCTTTGGTCGATTGGAGCCTGGGACAATCCATGTACTATGTAGTGTAAATTTATAGCCTTGTATATCAACCTCTCCCTTGGGTTGGCACACAGAATCCCGGCGCTCTTCAGTGTGACCGGGCCCTCGTCGCGGCGGCACATGCCATTACCACCTTGCATCAATTTCCCCCATCTCCTCGATATTACTCCCAAGTTGAACTGTCGGATCCACGGACTAGTGCTTAGCCCAAATATATAATCTCGTTGTTCAACAGCCCCTTCACCTCCGACCGCAGAATCAGAGCTCGGCCCGCTAGGGGGGGTACGTGACGACCCTTGTGACAAGTGGATTCAACTTCAAGTTGAGCTCGCGTTTTGTTTCCGCCTTGAATGAAGCTTGAAGCTCAGGAATCGCTCATTCTCAGTGTCACATCCAACAGACATTACTACAGGCCATATCTTGTGAAATATAATGCATCCCGAGGACTCAGGGCAAGTGAATTTCTCAATGGACTCGTCATCTTCGACGTCAGGTCCCTCTCATTGTTTGCTAACTTGAACTTCCGGACTTCTCCAGGATTCCGCTTCAGCGTGAGGCACCTCGACCAACACTTCCAGTGGAATTGTACTCGCATGTCTTCGCCTTCATTTATCGAGACCCCGATTTATGCCGATTTGCTCTCGTTTCCCGCATGTTTTACCGCGAAACCATCCCATTCCTCTATCACACCATCGATCTGAGCGTTCAATGGAATCGGATATTCTCGTTTGGTCTCGCAATCAAGTCCAATCCTGAGCTGGCGCTACATGTCCGGGTTTTGACATTGGCACTCTGGTCTGATGCGCCCACCGATCTCGAGGACCTTATCGGCGAGATTCTGTGCCGAGTCCAAAACCTCCGCACCCTTACTATGGAACCAAGTTCTCGCGAGTTCGAGGACTTTCCTGGACTTACTCGGGGCATCCCTTTCCAACTTCATACCTTTCACAACCACTGCCTCGATCTGCCAGACACTATCTCCTTCCTCCGATCACAACCTCACATCACAGATTGGACGCATCTATTCCCACATTGCGGGCAGCGCCCCGTGTTCCTCGAGGGGCACTTACCGAATATAACCACCATATGCGTGGAGGCAAGCGTGCTGCAAGCTTTTAACACGGCGCGACCGGTAAAGCAGATGTTCGTATGCTACGACGATGACCATCCCGAAATGCAAGATTTTACCCCCTTCGGTCTCTTTCGAGAGACCTTGGTCACCCTTTGCTGGGATAGAAGTCTGTCATCGTCCGACGTCGGAGCTCCAGATGCCATGGCGTTACTTGTAAAACAGATGCCGCGTCTAAAGCATCTTTGCATTATTGACGTGAACAACGACCGGATCCAGGTATGTGACGACTATCATCCGCCCGGGCACCATTCAACCCGCGAAACTTTGCACAGGCAGCTGGAACAGCCCAATTGAACCCTTTCGATACTCTCTTGCACTCGCTCTCCCTTTTCAAAAATCTGGAGACTTTCGCGTACAGCCCCCCGATCTCCGATACTACCTCGTTCTGGTGGACGGTATGCCGCGACAAAGGTTTCGAGCAAGTTGCTCGGGAGTTATTTTCAGCGCAACCTAGGTTGCGTCGAATAACATTTCACGACCACTCTCAACCAGATGTAAAAATGGAAGATTGGGTTACGAATGGGGTGTGTTATGCAAAGGGTCCAGGGGGTGATACAGCATCCCCTTTGACCTTCGACTCGTGGAAGGAATTGTGGTGATTGCGGAGTTTCCTTTTCGTTTGGGGACCGTCCGTATTATTAGGAAGACTTCACCAGACATGACAATTGGGTAGTGGTGTGGGATATCAACGGTGTGGAACAAAAGAGGGACCGTATTGTAATGGAAGTTCAAAAACATGTAAACGGGGAGAGTAGAGAGTAAAGTTCCGTGGGGACGGGAATAATCAGGAAAGAGTGACATCTACACAGAATGGAGGATGGCCGTACTAATGCGGCGATTCGACGTTGACCTTGGCTACCTGTCGCCGCTGAGATCAGGGACTCGGAATAGTGACGATGACTGGAATGGGTGTATGGGGTTTTCCCTGAGCGTGTCTTGGGACTAAGTTGTAAAGCACTCCCCTACTAGTCCCACCGACTGCAACCATCCCATATCCGCGCCACTGTCACCAATCCTCCCAACCAAATTTCAGCACAGCAGGATTCTCCTGGATGTTGTTCATATCATCCTTGGAGAACGCTATCGCAGGAAAAACGGAGATGTAATCCACGCATATTGGAGTAGTTGGAAATTTTATTTCGCGGAGATATGGATTAGAGGAAAAGATCTCGCGAGCAACCTGTGTAGCCCCTCTAGACAGCACCGCCCACCAGAAAGAACTGATATCCCAGGAAGCCGGGCTGTATTCGAACGTATGCAGCTTCTTGAAAAGGGACAGCGAGCTGAGAAAACGTATGAAGGTTGCATCGACGGATTGGTTCTCTGCCTGATTGAATGAAGGCCTCGTTAAGGTTGACACTATCGGGAGGCTGAGAAGGACATACCAACTCGATACGCCCATCTAGGATGGAAAGCCGTCCAAGATGAGGTAATTTCTCTCCAATGAATCCCATCAGAGCAGGGCAGTCGACGTCTCCGTTGCAATTCTCTCGATCCAAGATCAGCGATACCAATGTCTCACCAAAGAGACTGAGGTTCGTCAGCATCGAAGTCCCAAATTCGATCTCTCCTTCAAAATAATGAAGAAAAAGTTCCCTCAAAGGCCGAGGTCCCTGGAAGGCAAATAAGATCTCCACGTCCGCTTCCATGCTTGTCAGGTTAGGCAGAAATGACTTCGGAAACCTGGTCTCGCCAGACATGAAGAAAGGACGGCGGTGTGTGAAGCGTTGGATCGTGGGCTGACGGTGTAAGAAGTCGATTACGTCCAGGATATTCAACGATATGTTGTGGAAGGTGTGAAGTCGGAACGAACAATCACGAAGAACCATCGCGTGACCCTCAGACCAGTGATCGCCGACCATGGTAGCTAAAGCGCGAAGGTTGTTAACTGCGGAGAGAATCTTTCGGCATGCGGTGAACATGAAAGCCTGGGATGTAGGTCGACCACGACCATCAACTGCCGGTGCAGCTTCGAACCAGAATGCGATGGTGAGTTCCTCGACGAATGTCCCTAGGATCCTATTCGTCTCCATTGTCCATGCAAACGATATGACTTGTTCCTCGTCCAGCGTAAGATTTACGCGGTGGTAGAGTTTCGGGACGGCTTCTTGGTAGAAGGAACGGGAGGATAGGCAGATTTGGCACAGGTCTTGGTTGTCGGATACGAAGGAGAAGATGTGGGAGTACAGTTCCAACGGCAACATCAGAAACGCATTGGGATGGGTTTGAGGCTGGAGTGCCATGGGCTGAATCTGGAGGGTTCGCAATGAAGGATTGGCCAACAGAAGTGCAGTATTAGTCGAAGTACGAGCCTTTCGACAGTAATCAGGATGCTTGGTACTGTTGACACGAGTCAGGAATAACAAACATCAGAAAGCGTAGTTTTCCTCACCAGCTTCAGAAGCAATAACAGGTGAAAGCATAAGAGGTCGGTGGTGAGATCGAGGAGAGGATGATGTTGGGTTCGTCGCCGAGTCGCAAGCGCGCGGGGCTAACGTTGGTAGTACTGGTGGCAAAGAGCAAACCAACGTTCCATCCCACAGCTGGTTACGAGCTTTTGGTCAACGTTTATAATGCCACGGTCGTCACGTATACATATTCTACAAGGCGATTCAAAGATATCGATGACCTATGTTCAAACCTGAATGACCCCCTTCTCCAATGCAATCTCCGCATTGATGATACTACTCGTTGCAGCCCCCAAAGCCACATTGTTTACCAGTAAAACAAACTTGATATCCAACACCGGACACTCCCTCACCCTCCCAACGTTCACGCCAGCTCCTCCCTGGAAATCCCTATCCAACCTCGGCTGTGGGCGATCGACCTCCAAAACATCATGGACCACTATCGCTCGCTCAGGGGCAGAGGGACAAACGACCTTGGCCGATTCCTCCGGAATACCAGGAGGGGTGAAAGAAGCGAGGGCTTGACGAACTTCTTCAGGAGAGGGCGGAGGTCGTTGAGCGAAACGGACCGAGACGATTTCGGTGTGTCCTTCGATGACGGGTACTCGATTGCAGCTCGCAGACACACGAAGTGGAGTGTTGGAATGTAAGTCAAAAGACTTCCCATCCTCGGTTAACCCGCCGAGAATTTTCAGAGTCTCGTACTCCATTTTCTCTTCCTCGCCGCCGATATACGGAACGACGTTATCGAAAATGTCCAAGCTGGGGACACCAGGGTACCCTGCTCCAGAAATAGCCTGGAGAGTGGTGACCAAGATAGATTCTAAGGGCCCAAAGGCATGCTCAAGGGCTGCGAGTGGTACGACAAGCCCTGTGGTAGAGCAGTTGGCGTTGGTGACGATGAAACCTTTTTGTAGGCTGTGAAGGGAGCGTTGGTGAGGAATGATGGAAAGGTGGGAAGAGTTGACCAGCGGGACGATAAGGGGTACGACAGGATCGCGACGGTGGTTCTTCGCGTTGGAGAATACAGCGAATTCGGCCGCTCTGAACGCAAGTTCTGAGATCAGAATGGGGTTAGACGGATGGGCCAGGGGGGAGAGGGAGAAAGCGCGAACCAATATCTCCAGCGACATCTGCATCAAGGCCGGAAAAGATCACGACGCAATCGGCGAACTCTTCTGGTTTACACTCTTTCACGACGATATCCCGGACAGACGATGGGATGGGAGATGTCTGCTTCCATCTCACGGCTCTGTGGTATGGTTGACCGGCTGAGCGGGGTGATGCTCCCAGACCAGTGGTATGAAAGAACGGGTGGGCAGCCAGCAGTAGGATAAAGCGCTGTCCGACTGTGCCAGTGGCGCCCAGCACTCCTACGTTCACTTGCTTTGGTTGCGACATTCCGATCTGAATTGGGGGGTCAAAAACACAGTATTGCTCGAGTGTATATAGCCGTACTCACCGAACTTAGCTTAATCACAGGGAATTCAGAGTAGAGTCGGTTTGCGTCAAGTTTGCGTGATCGCTGCACGAGTATTCGCGACACTGGAACAGCCTAGCAAGCGTCCGGAACAAGCCACCGCGAGTTCAGGGAGGAGGGCGGGCAACTAGTCGAGGGAAACAAAAAAACTCGTCGGAAATAATCCGAATCCATGATCAGATGGATAAGTAGCCTTTATGAAGGTAAAGTCAAGGAATTTTTCCGACGAATGAGTCAATGACTAGGACTAAGGACAAGGTCCACCAGATGGTCTGTGGTCGCTGAGGTCCATGGACTGGGTCCACGGACGATACTGTATCTGACTCTGAGGACGTGGGGTGGAAAGCAGAGGGGGGATACTACTATTGGTACATGGATATTGGGTATGATACATTGTGAATGTCCCTTACGAGAAAAGTCCTTTAAGCCTCCCCTTCACCTCCAAGCCCTCCAGCTCCACAGATCCCACTTTCTCTCCCTTCCGCCATTTCTCCACCAACTCTTTGGCTTCGACCGGTTTGATGTCCTTGTTCTTCGTTCCAACCGTGATGTGTAACCTATCCCTCACCTCATGAGGTAGCTTCGAAATAAACTCTTGGGCTTCCTGACCCTTTGCATCCCCCTCAGAATCGACAGCCAAATCCTCGACCGTGACAGCCATAACACGATCGTTCCAGACGACGTGACCTAGCTTTGCTTTGAACAAGGGCCCGGTCGGAAGTTTGTGGATCCCCATACACCGCTCCCACAGATCCACCTCTTCTCGATGGTTGTTGAAGTGGGCGATCGTAACGTGGGGTCGTTTGGCCACCCGGTTCTCAGCCTTGATACCCTTGAAGAAGTCTTGACCCTCCTTCGGCACATTTGTCGGACCCATAGCCTTGGAGAGAACATCCTCCAAGTCCACTTCAGGAAGAAGCCCAAAGTATCGAGGAAGGGCCGCCTTCTCCGTCTGCTTCTCGTTCTTCTTCGTCTTGGGCTCGTATCCAGCAGCAGCATCCAGCGCCTCCTGGATCTTCTCTTCCGAGGGTCTCTCAACCCCAAGCACTTTCACACATACACCGATAACTCTCTTGAGTGCCTGCTCAAAGTTATCCTCGATGTTCATCTCTACAGAGACATCGACTTCGTCGTCGGAAAGTTCCTCCGCCTCGCTCAGGAACTTCCAGATGACTTCCTCGTGGGTTTTTGCAAGGGTATCAGCACGAAGGGTTTGGTGTTTGTCACCGCGTGCGAGGACGCGATCACCGCAAATACGATGTACCATCGCTGGTGGGATGTCGAACGTCCAGCTCAGGGCCAGGAGCCGAACAGGTGGGGAAATCTTTTCGATAGCGTCGCGGAGGGCTTGACGGTGAAGGCGTAGGTGATTGTTTCTTGTAGTGATTAGTCAGATGGATGGTATACCATAGGGAATCGAAACTCACTTGTCTGCGATTACAACGTCGTGATTATCCAGTAGCTTGACGACATTTTTGACGAACGCGGGACCCGGTTTCTTGGCATGAACATCGTCGCTCTGAGTGTGACCGAACCCAAAGAGATGAACGAGGGCAACGGCAAGTGTTGTTTTACCTGAAGAAAACGATCAGAAATCGCGAGGAAAATGAGGCCAAGTGGAATTTAGATAACATACCGACACCTGGGACTGCAACGGGAACAATGATAGTCTTCCCAAACTGCTTCTCCCCATCAACTTGTACCGGATCGTTCAAATCCCCAGCAGCCTCAACCGCAGCCGATACCTCAATGCCCTTCTTCGTCTTCATCCACTCCAAGAACCGCTCCCTGGTCGCGATGATCCCATGCCCGTTCGTATAGCCATCAAACTGTGCTCTATCCCTCTTGATCTCCTCAACAACCCACTTGACATACAACTTCGTCTCCAGCCTCTTCATCCTATGCTTCGATAACTGGCCCACGCCCTTACCGCTTAACACCTGCTTGGTCAGTTCCCTCCAGTCGCGATACATCATGTAGGGTTCGTCGAATTTCACTTTGAAGAAGAACGAGGAACCGGGTTCATACGGTGAGGCAGAAACATTGTTAGTGTTGCCTTTGGTTGGAGGTTCGGTAACATGCGTGCGCACGACGAAACCTTCGATCGCTTCCCCACCCCAAGAACCAGTCTCTGCGACTTCTTCGGTGAACTTTTTGACTTCGGGTATCGACTTGAGTTCGGTGGAGGGTGTCTCTATGAAACCCCATTCCCGGGCAAAGGCATTGACCTGGTCGGGAGGCATTGTACGGAAATGTTTGGAGCAGGCGTTGAGGCCGTGCAAATGGAGACCTGTTTTATCCGGCGGGTATGCGAGGACATGCTCTTCAAAGCCGTCATCGCAAAGCTGGCGGTCGTGAATAATGAGTGGTGGATTGAGGAAAAGTGGAGCGCAATGCTTACTTCGGCTATGGCTGTCCAGTTTTCCTCCCATAGGACACCTGCAAGGTCGGCTTCCGTCTTCCCCAACTTCTCGAATTGTTGCTGGAGCCACCATTCACCTCGCTGAGCGTGGCTCTGAGGCGAGTTACCGACTTGACCGAGTGAGTGCTTTGAGGTGATGACCAGCTTGGTCGAAGTTAGGGCAGCGATGAAGATGATGCACCCATTCGACTTCATTGTGAGGGTATACGGAGGGGCCGTGTGTGCTTCTAAAGATTCCCACTAGACATAATTTAGGTCAGGCGCGTAAGAAACAAGACTAGCATGACATCAAGGTCGGGTGACAATAGATTCAACACGATCTTTGGTTTGCCTCACTGCCCACGAACACAGACAACCAAGAAGACGGCAACAGTGAATGGCTTTGGGAATCTCGATCGAACTTTGGACTCACCGTGGTCCAAGGCACCTCCCCGATATTGAAGAACTTGTCATAGCCTCTCACCACAATACGATACTTCCCGTTCTCTAGCTCTCGAGTGAACAAGCCACGAGCGAGTGTGGGGAACGGTGATGGGATATCGTAGTATTTGAACTCGTTCATCTTCCAACTCCTAAGCGTGATCTCTGGATCAGCGGGAGCTGCATACTCGGAGGACTTGATCAATTTGGGAGCCTTGCTTGAGATCCGGTGAAGATCTGCAATGAGCTGCGAGTCCTCCTCTGAGAAATTGGGTGCCATTTTGGAATGTCGAGATCGGTAGACTGGATAGACGGGGTCTCGATGAGGGGTAAAGATTGACGGGCGAATGCCCGCGAACCTCAAATAGCGAGATATTTTGAAGGGGAGTCAGAGGGAGTCAGTATGTAAACGAGTCGTTCAGGTCGCGTCCAACGTCAATCTCTCCGGCTCCGGTCGAAGTCAAAATGACAGATAATAGATGGCAGAGTGAGTATGACCAGAAATATGTTGACCAGAATCTGTGCGGTCGTAGATTGGTTGTGGTCCAAGAAGCAGGTATTGGAGTGAAATCGGTTGGGTTGCAACGCGCAGGTTGACCTTAAACCACCATCTACAACCGTCTACCGCAAACCATTGCGTGTTCCTTTTCGACTTGAAATATTGCTTGATCTTTGCCTACGCCTCGGATTGGTATTATATTCCCGTTCAACGCGTCCTGTCAACCTCAGGCCGCTCCCTAATACAGATTGCGAACGACCTTCGCCCGCATGCCTGACAGCGAGACGGGATACCAATTGAAAGCATGGGAGGAGTACTCTATCAAAGAAGTCCTGTATGACCCGATCCCCATCACTGATCAGGATATGGTTGACATCGAGCTGTTCGACGAGTGGTGAGCTTATGCTTGTTGACCTTTTCAGCGTGACTCCGTTTAACGGTGCCTGTAGGCTACAACGGCGAGTAGGAAAAACTAAGGCAAGATGGCTCTTCCGCCAACAACGCCAGCTGGTCTCTGGGTTGACCCTCGTGGGTTTGTCGATTGTTTCAACATCATATCTCCCGCTCAAGTAGAGGTATTAGGACGATGCTGCTGAAAAGGCACTGTTTCCCGAATTCGATAAGTATCTGGCCCAATTCTCTTCAGAGGTAATCGCATCCGTTCATTTCAGGTTCTCCTCGCCGTTGACCCCACCACAGATCGGCTTTCACTGGGAAACTAAACCGAAACCGAAGATTCAACGGAAACCAGGAGAACCTTCTATCGAGTTCGTTGCCAGAGCTGCTGGTGTGTTGGGTCCTCTTTCAGACTTGAATCGCCAGCCGTCTTGACGTCAGTCCTTAAGCTCTGGTCGAGGTAGGCGAAGCGGCTCGCCCCGAGCTGGATATTTTCGAAGCGAGCCGAATCGCGCTTTCGCAGTTAGATGCTACCACTGACGAAATTCACGCCTTCAGAAACGACCCCGATTACTTCATCGCCACCATTGAATCCCGACTCGCATTATCTGCGGAGGTGAGTCCTTACCGAGAATTTTGTGCGATCAGAAGTAAGACTGCCCACAGAGAATTCCAGACTCAAAAGGTCAGAGCCGCGAAAATTTTCCGTCGAGATTTTTAGTCCGTGAAGTCCTCCAAACAATCTTCGAACTTCACGCCTGTTATGCGACATGGTCGTTCATGGCGGGGAACTTAGGGAACTTGTTTCTACTTGGATTTGTGATTGACAGTCCACACAGACTTGACACAGTGGAAGGTGAGACACGTCCACCTAACTCTCATGCTTAATCCTTCGAACTTATCGTGTCGATTTTATAGGTCTTCTTGATATCCTCGAAGAGTTCAAGGACTGCGACGTACTCTTCATCTTTGAAACGCTTCAGGCCGCGACAAAGTTCTGGGGCCATATCCTCGACAAGAAATTGCAAACCCAGTTAGCAGCATCTCCGCTATGTTCCACGAAAGTTACCAGGGTGGAAACAAAACAAATTCTGGTTCGCTGTGCTTCTCCCCCGCTCCAGTCGCCTCGAGCAAGGCTGATAGACTTCTAGGAACAAAACTGGGGCTATCCCCAGTACCGATTAGAGAAGACCTTGTCGCCAACCATAAACACAACCGAGCTGGAACGCAAAGTACTCGCCTTCGTGGTGGACGACGGCATCGACGAGATCCTTGCCATGTATGGGGCCGTAACATCCGCAACCCAGACGGAGAAGAAACAGCTTGATCAAGTCCTGTTTGACTCCCTTGGAGACCATGCGATGGTCCACGAGTTACGTGCTGCTCTGTTCGATAGTACACTTGGGCAAACACTCGCTAGGATGGACCTCAAACGAGAACATGAAGAGAATTGGATCTTCGATTGGACTATGCTTATGAAGAGTTGGTACAATGAAACTTGCAGGTTGTCTAGGGCCACTCGATCCACCAAGTATCTTCCATCCTTGGAACATGTCCGTGACCCGGCGAACTTCAAGGCGATGTGGGAATACATCGATAATGGTTTAGCTGGCTATGGGTGGCGGTCTAAAGACCCCTACGTTCGGAATTTGTTCGGGCTGTTCATTCCTAAAGATACGACGCCACCACCGCCTACCCGACAGCCCGAGCCACAGATACAACAACGGCCCCCGTCCCAAAGTCCCTCTGACCCTGTGGTCCCTACTCCCTCGTTGCTGGAGGTCATCGATACGCAATCCCGTGCCATGTCGGGTCATGCATACATGTCAAGTGTTGACGAGGAGTCAAGAACGAAGGGGAAATCACGCCCTACTTCCATACACACGCCAACTCAAGGCCGCGGACCTCTCGACGTAAACAACGTGGAAGAGGAAAACGCTCAGAAACGCAACGTATTCCAACTCGGCCGGAAGATTGTCAAGGTCTTTCGTCGCTTCTTGGAAGATGACAACGTCGAGGATCCAAACCTGAAGAAAGGTCAACTGAGATGGAACGATTTTGAGAAGGTCTGTCATTCCAAGTCAATCAATATCTCAGTTTTGCTCTGACGCCATATCTTTGAATTAGGCTATGACGAAGATTGGCTTTCGCGTCAAGCAAACGTGCGGGTCGAGCGTTAGGTTTGACCCACCAGTAGATTTGAAAGACTCGCCCTCAATTACCTTTCATAAGTGCGTTTTGGTCTCATTACCTGTCGACACCGTATACTGAATGCTTCCTCTCAGACCCCATCCTGACCCAGTGTTAACTCCGGGACTCATCCGTCGGATTGGCTATCGTCTTCACCGACGATTCGGATGGAAGGCTGGAGACTTTGTCATCGTCGACAAGACTTTCCAAGCTCCTGGGGATAACGAATGATATCCTTTCACGTTAGCAAACGTCAAACGGTACCAACCAGTCTTTCGATAGACTTTCATCCGACTCGTGCTTCGTGGAGGAGCTTGACGAATATATATGCTGTACTAACGCAACTTCACAATCGACTACTGCCACCCATGGCTCTGATTCAGAAAGCGAGCAACATTAGACACCCAAGTTCCACCCTCTGGGACTGCCAAAGCTCACCTCAGTTATTCGGCTTTGAACTTTGCGTGTATCGCCGTATTATAATTATGTTGGAGTCAACGATATCATAATCAGTTCAAGTTGTGAGTAAAAATATAGTGTTGCAATTGAACGAATTGGCGGCGACTTGCCAAATTGATCGTCTGAGACTAGCTTGTCGCTGTTGAGTCGCTTACTGTTCCACACCCACCACCACCTGCAAAACCTACACCACACTCGCCGTCTATCTGTATCACTCGGGGTCTCAAGAAAGACAGAACTAAAGTACTGCTTAATATAGTAGCACCCCAGACGAGCCACCAATTTCCCTCAGGCTGAGTCGAAGGTAGTACAAGCTTGGAGAACGAGTGAGTTACCATGACAACATGCAATCAGAGCTCATTATTGTTTCCCAGTTCAGAGCCCTTCACCTTTTTCTCCGGGCTACGTCGGAATTGCATTGTTAAGACTTTGATCTGTGCACGATGATTCGCCCTCCGACTCCAGAGGACTACGACCCCTCTTCTGCGATCCCGTTGCCACCAGAGCTCTACTCGCATATTTTTTCCCTCATTCCCTGCAAACGACAACTCCATCGACTGTGCCTAGCGTCAAGTTCCTTCTATCATGAAGCAGTTCCCTTTTTATACCACACCGTTGATCTCGCTACTAGCAAGACCCGCACCATCTCCTTTGGTTCCACTATCACGAGCAATCCGAAGCTGGGTTTGCACGTTCGAAACCTGACTATACGATGCTGGTCTCATCCGTCATACGAATGTGTACGAGACGCCTTTGAGGCTCTCTACCGCCAAATTCTCCTTACGGTCGATAACCTTCAGGTTCTCACCATTGCGGAGACTCACATCAGATTCAAGGACTTCAATGCCCTCGTCCGTCATTGTAGATTTACCTTGGATGCCTTTCACAACATGTCTCTGGGACTCGACGCTATCGACGAGTTTCTTCTTTGCCAACCGAGAATACGACATTGGACCCATCTCTCCCAGTGTCAATGTACGATTGGTAGCGCCGATCTCACACTCCACAGCCAAGTTCTGCCCAACCTGACAATCATGGAGACTGACCTTCAGTTGGTCAACAGCTTTGATGCTCCGCATCCCGTACGGGAGATGTATCTTCGCTACGGAATCAGAGACAATCTTTTCGAGAGGCCAGCTTTAGTGAAGCTCAAGCTTTTCACTGAAACCTTGGTGACGTTGAAGTTGGACAGGAACTGCATAGTGTTGGATGGGCATGGGTTAGCGGATTTTAGTGGCTTGGATATACTACAGCATGTCGCTGAGTCGGTGCCAGGCCTCAGGAATTTATGGATCCAGGATTCGCATTTTTGGAAGGTACTCTTGTGCAACACCCTAACCGCTTTTTATGTTGATCATATATACCTTCTGAAGGTCGCTCTGGACGGCGAGCTCGACTCTCCTGATACAAATGCAGCCCTGATTCTTCTTTCAAAATATCTCGCTCGTTTTGCCAAGCTAGAGACGTTCGCATACAGTCCACATCCCTCAGATTCAACCTCGTTTTGGTGGTCGATATGCGAGGACAAAGGTCCCGACTATGTTGCCCAGGTCCTTTTTTCGCCGAACTCTCCTTCGCTACGAACACTGCTCTTTCCCGTCGAACCGGTTCCCGTTTCCTCCTATTCTGCCGTCCTTGCAGTCCGGTACCTAAGGAGTCCAATTGGCGATCATCGAAAGCATTCCTCTGCGCTGTTCAATTTTGGTCCACAGGGAGAGCAGTGGTGAGGGGACGAGCCTTGCTGTTGGGGAGTAGAGGGGTCCAGAAGACTGGGGGTGCAGCGACGTGTGATCGTAACGGCGTGACAGTCCTGTGCATATCATCGTGATCATCTCGATTCCTCAGTACGACCACATTTCCGCGCAGGCGAGCCTCTTTTGTCGTTAGCATTGGGCGACCCCTTCAGACCAAGTCAGTAATATATCAGGGTTGGTATTGAAATTGACCTTCTAATCCGTCTGGTAAAGTCGCTTGCACAAGGCTCGGTTTCTTCACGATGTCAGGACATCCTTCTTCCACAATCCTCTTACCATCAGAACTCTACTCGCACATATTTTCTCTCATACCGTCCACGCAAGAACTCCGTAGCTTGTCTCAAACTTCCAGCATCTTCTATCGCGAGGCGCTTCCCTTTCTATACCATACCGTTGATCTCACCACCACCATCGCCCGCATAACTGCCTTCAGTTCCGCTCTCGCGAGTAACCCGACGTTGGGTTTGCACGTCCGCGATCTGACCATCAAGTGCTGGTATGACCCCTCAGACGGAGATGTCCGAATTGACTGTGAGGTTCTTTACCACACAATCCTCCTTGCGACCGATAACCTCCGGAGCCTCACCATTTTGGACACCGATCTCGAATTCCATGACTTCGAGGGTATGGTCAGCGATTGCCGTTTTCGCCTAGATGCTTTTCACAACTTGGGGGAGGACCTAGGAGTCGTATACAGTTTCCTCATTCACCAACCGACAATAACGCATTGGAGCCAGTGCCGTCCTACCAGGCCGCGCGTCGCAATTATTCACCTAATACACGATCAGATGTTGCCCAACTTGACAATCCTGAACGCCGACATCAATCTGCCCCTCGTCATCAACAAGCGAAACACAGTGGAGGAGTTATCTCTCCATTATCAGTGGGCCAGGGGACGCCAGACGTTTGAAATGTACGCCATGGGAAGGTTGAATGTTTTCGGTGAGAAGTTGACGACGCTGAGGTTAGACAGATCGGCTTGGTTTGGTGAAGCCAGTGGTTTCCAACTACTGGAGCTCGTAGCAGGGAATGTCCCAGGTCTCAAGAATCTTTGGATTGAGGATTCACAGTTTTGGAAGGTATTTTTTTGTGATTATACCAAAGCCCGGATACATATCTGATTATATTTGTATGTTCAAGGTCGCTTCCAACAAGGAGCTCGTTTCCGAAGATCCCTCCGAAGCACTATCCCTCCTTTCAACCTCTCTTGCTCAGATTTCCCAGCTGGAGACGTTCGTCTACAGCCCAGTTCCATCAGATATTGATTCCTTTTGGTGGATCATCTGCTCCAACAAGGGTCCAGACAATGTTGCCCGAGCATTATTTTCCCCGAAATCTCCGTGTCTGCAAACACTCGTGTTCCCCCTCGAAGCCCTAAGCAGCGACACCCCTCTTTCTGGGATCCCTGCCGTTCGCTATTCGAGGAGCGCCATAGGTGATCATCAGAAGGATTCTTCCGTCGTGCTGGAGTTTGGCCAACGGTGGGCGCTTTAGTGAAGCTTGGACGTCAGGAGGAACAGTTGGTTCATTCTCTGTGAGATGGCCCGTCTCGTTCTATGTCTTGTACTTATATTGTAAATCCAAACATTGTTTGGGGTAGCACAGCGGTATGCAGCTCTCGTGGATACGTGTCTTGTTTTGTTATTATATACGATGGCTTACCAGCCCAGCCCGTGGGCGGCATTTCCCGAGGAGGTTGAATTTCTTGAGGATCGACGGAAATGACAGCAACCGTACCACCATCTGAGTTGGTTTTACCCATCACCGTCCAGCAAGCCATTAGTAAGGTCAAGTTCAACTCGAGTCCCTTTCGACTACTCACTGGATGAATCCATTTTCGTAGAACCTAACGCGTATCCACTGGCATGGCACTCGTTCCAAAGGAAGCCTATCGGAATCCGAAACCCAGTCATCCAGTCACATCGGGCTTACCACCAGAATTACACTCGCACATATTTTCCTTCGTCTCCGACAGACATGATCTACATCAGCTTTGCCTAACATCTCACGCCTTCTATCACGAGGCAATCCCACTTTTATACCACTCCGTCGACCTTACAGTCGGCCTGCGAAACGGTCTCGACTTGATTCAACTCACCCTCACTAGAAATCCCAAGTTGGGACTCCATGTGAGAGAGCTCACACTCTCGCTTTACGGACCCGGCGGCCCTGCCTTTAATATGGCGTTGACCCAGATGCTTTCGGTTTTGGACGAGCTTCGTGTCCTCACCATTGCAGACACCCTTAGAGAGCCCATGGCCTTCGAAAAGCTTGTCGGTGCATCCCGTTTTCGCCTGGACGCCTTTCACAATAAGTGCTTGGGGTTTGATGAGATACGCAACTTTCTGAAACTCCAGCCGACCATCCGCCGTCTGACTCACTGTGTCCAAATCTCTCCCCTCGATTTGGGACCCATATCTGTGTGTCAAATGTTACCCAATTTGACAATTCTCGATGCCGATGTGGAGTTACTGGGTTACTTTGAGGAACCTCACCCTATGAAGGAGATCTACCTCCATTACATTGACAGAGGGTCGGGCTGGGAGAATTCGACGCTCGCAAACCTCAAGTTCTTCCGCGAAACACTACTCACTCTGTCCTTGGATCGAGAGTATTGCGCAACGGATGTCATTTCGTCCGGTGTCATCGATTTCATCGCGGAGCAAGTCCCGAACCTCAATACACTCTCAATTCTAGATGGATACCCGTCGATTGTAAGTCATTTCGATTCTTCCTATGGTTTTAACTCCCATGAATCGCTTACTTGCAGGCACGCAACCCCGATGCAGCTTTCGACGTTCTCCTGAACGGACTATCTCGTTTCAAAATGTTGCGAACCTTCGAGTACAGCCCGACGCGTGCAGAGACCGAATCATTTTGGTGGAAGATCTGCAGCCGAGGTCCGAAACAGGTTGCCGCGAAGTTATTTTCCTCGAACCCTACACTCCGCGTCGTCACATTCCCAAACACCCTAGCTGAACCAGGCATGGAAGGTTCCATCATTTCAGCCATACGTTACTCCAAAAGCCCGTGGGGTGACATCGAGGAGGCTGCAGCTGGGCTAAAGTTCTATTGGTGATAATGGTGCAAGAGTCCGCTTGGCAGAGACGGCTAACGTTCACCCTGACGCTCAGGGGCATGGCTACCACATACCAGCTTGTACAATATCGTGATCTGGGCACTATCTACGAGTTATACTGCATGTACTCATTGGAACTTCCAAGTCGAGTTGAGCGCAGCCGGCCCGGGTCGTGGGGCCTCTCGGTCATGGCCACTGCAATGTGCGACAAGTTGGAGCCTCTTTCCACAACCTTCCACAGGACGCTGACTCGTTCCTCCCTGGGCCATCGAGTTAGACTGCAGTATCATCAGCCCATCTCAGTGCATCCCAGCTCAGATTACAGGGAGAGGCAGACTCCTGTTGCTCGCCAGTTCTTACCGTGCCTCTGGCGCTTAACACGACTGACTCGGAACTGGATACTTCGCTGTGGTTTCGCAAGAGTAGGTTTGTACGTGAGACTGACCATGAAGAATCGCGCTGAATTTCAGCCCAGGAACTTTGATCAATTCTAGCAGCACAAATGGCAGGTTCACCACACGATGTCGATCTGGCGAAACTTCTGCCATTGGAATTGTACTGTCACATATTTTCTTTCGTCTCCCTCAAGAGAGACCTGTGCCAACTCAGCTTAACTTCTCGTATGTTCAATCACGAAACCATCCCGCTTATCTATCGATCCGTCGACCTGACCATCAGTCCAAAACAACTCTCCTTGTTCGCCGACACGCTGGCCATGAATCAGGATGCTAGGTTGATGTCGATCGTCAGAGAGCTGGCAATTAAGTGGTGGGCCCGACGTCGCCGGTCGCTCGGACCCGCTAATACAACCATAACAGTCTTTTGGGAGACATGTGGACGGATCCTCCCCCTCCTTCATAACCTTCGCGTGTTGGCCTTTAATCCCGGAAATTCCTCTAACTGGGAATTTGGAGAAGTCTTCAGTGACTGTTCTTTCAAACTTGAGGCTCTTCACACCCAGTCGCTGGATCTCAAGGATGTTCATTCCTTCCTTCATCACCACCCTACCATACGCCATTGGACCCACCAATCCCCATTTTTGGTCCGCGAAACCAGCCTCAGGCTTCATGAACTGATTCTACCCAATCTGAGAAGCTTGGAGGCAGATGTTGAGATTCTAGCCGCCATCGAGGGTTCGCGGCCCTTGGAGCAGATTTGCCTCCATTACTTCGACGGTGACCTCAACCTCGATAATTCCGTCCTCAGGAACCTCGGACTATTTCGCGAGACACTAGTCGCCTTGACTTTGGATCGAGAGTTTTCTGAAGCCGACATTGATTGTCAAGACGTCATAAAATTCATCGCCGAACAGGCGCCAGCCCTCGAGCGACTCTCTATCCTCGATAATGTCAAGCCCTCGGTGAGTTGTCAGGGGATTTCTCTGTGATCGTTATTGATGACAATATTCACCCATCCAGGCAGCCAGACAACCCACCGATACCGCCGTTAATCGCTTCGTAACCTCTCTTGCGGTTCTGAAAAGGCTGCAGGAGTTCCAGTACAGTCCTGCACGTTGGGACACCGATTCCTGGTGGTGGAGGGCTTGTGCTGAAGGGACTTTACGGGTTGTTGTGACCTTTTTTGACTGGAACCTATCGCTGCGTGTTGTCACTTTCCCTACCAATGGGTTCCAGGTCGAGGCTTACTCGGATAGCATTCCTGCCGTGTCTTACTCCAAAGCGCCTGGAGGTGATATCAAGCAGACCCCTGTTATATTAAATTTCCGTGGTGATCACTGGTGACGATAACGCGGTTGAGTGGAGAAACTTAAGCTCATTTGAGGGGAATCGGGAGATGGTCCTTCGCTGGTGTCCGGGGGGACGCGGCCCGGGTAGGGGGGAGGCTCAAGTTGCTTGCGCTGTGTTCATCAAGTCTTTCCTATCTACATACTGTATCTCATACTTTCTGTGTCCCTACATCTTGTGCAACAATTTCTTCATATTCTGGCCCCCCTCCAACATCTAAAGCCAAAGGTTTATATCACCATAAACTTGTGTTGCCGCCATGGACGACGAGACGGCTGAGATTGAGCTGGTAAGTATCCACTTCGGACATTCGAGGGCCACCTGCTCATCGGCTCTCGAAAGTTGGAGCAAAATCTGAACAAAACGCGTCAAATATCCCAGCGCATGACATGTGAGTCAAATTGCGAGGCTCGTCTGATAAGTCAGGCTTATGTTGCAGTTTCCAGCTATCTTGACTAGCTTTGACAGCCGTCTGGTGAAGTTGGAAAAGTCTATCTTACCACTATACAACTCTACCCAGTTGCTGACGAAGCGGGCGGATAGTGAGTTGGAATAATTGGTGTTTTGGTTTGCGGTGGTTGATTGGTCGAGGTAGACATCGAAAGTGCGTTGCAGAAGATCGACGAAGTAGCGAGTAGCCAAGAGGGTATCGCAGCTGAGGAGGCTCTTATTCTTCGTGGGTGCGTTGTTTCTCAAGATTCCTGATCTGGCAGAACGTCAGCCTGTCCTTTGATCCTTACAACTGACTACTGTGCTTCCTAGACCACAATCCACCGAGCTCCATATCTACAAGGAAGCTCTAGAGCGTCTGAATGCGAGCATCGCATTCAAGTCATCTGAGGCCGACACCCTTGACACGGTAAGTCCTGACCCTCTTTTTTTGCCAATTGGCCCTCAAACCGTGCTTTAGGCTCGTCTCGTAGAAACAGGCGCCAAGAAGCTCACCCAACTTTACACCAAACTCGTGGCCGAAGGATCTTCAGGCACACCCCCAACAACTTCGTCATATCAAACACTACCCTTCCCAGCCGATCTCTTGGCAACGTTACGACCACTCGTAGCCTTCCTCCGAACTCTACCATTACCTTCGACACACCCATCTCACCCCGCCGCGCCTGCAATCTTGTCCACCCTGAAAGAAGCGCAGAAGGGTTTTGCGGATATGAGAGGTAATTGGGCGAAGAAGTGTTTGGAGAGTCAAGGGAGGTGGACTGTGGAACGGGCGGAAATTTTGGATGGTGTCGCTGCTGGTAGAGAGTTTGGCACTTGGGTGGATGTCTTACTGACCGTTGCCGAGGTATGTTTTGACGATGTTCCCCCACCGCCCTACAACCCTGACATCTCGCTTTTGCAGGACGAATATGCCCTCCTTAGCGAACTCGCTCCTCTACCGTCCCTGGTCCCATCAACCTACACAACTCTTCTAACTCCCCTGGCGGGAACCTTCAGTTCAACCCTATCTTCCTTAACCTCTCTCATCAAACGATCTCTTCATAAATACACTTTCCTTGCTTTATCAACTTACGCCTCCCTCATCGCTTGTCAAGCACGTTGGGACGATGTGTTAACGCGAAAAGCTGATAGGAAAGAGAACGAACTTAAAGATGGGCTCCACTCTTTACGAGGAGTTTGCCTGAGAAGCTTCCCAGAGTTTATCGCTGATATCAGAGCGGCTGGGATCAGTACACCCAGAGCGGGGGCGTTGGACACGAATACGAATCTCGCGGATATCTCTACTTCGGTGGGTGTTATTGCAGCTTGCCAGCAATTCAGTTGGCTAATGCGGTGTCTCGTAGGCTGTCCAGTATCTCGAGAGCATCCCGGAAGTCAAGGATGCTGTTGGATCTGCGCTGCTCACCCTTGGCGATGGGAACTGGCGGATGGGAGATGGGATACAGGTTAAGAAAGGGGGAAAGCTCAGCGAAGGGGATGAGCCGATTATCATCGAACACTTTACATGCAAGTCCCTCTCTCTTCTCTTATACCTTCAGCTCGTATTCAATTGTCCGGTCTTAGATGACATCGTGAACGCGACGATCAAGACACTGATCGTTATCTCCCGGAACCAGAAAGCACCCGTCTTCGGGTCGATATTCCTCCTCAACAACATCGCGTACCTCCGTAAGCTCCTTCTAATCGAACCTCGCAAACCGGACGTCGTCACTCTCTTCTCCAAACCCACGATGGAAGCTCTAAACTCCAACTTCCGTACCGCCAAAGCTGGTTACTTCGATGCCAACTTCTCACCTTTGATGCAAGCTTTGATGGAAGATAAAGAGAAGGGAGGAGGAAAGAGCGTGACGAAAGAGAAGTTTACCAAGTTCTTTGATTTGTTCGAAGAGGTTACGGAGAGACATAGGATGGTTAAGGTGCTTGAAGATGATAAGCTTGGGAGGGAGACTGTTGTGGAGGAGGTCGTGAAGTTGGTTGTCCCCAGTTTGAGACAGTTTACGCAGAAGAATAGGGAGAAGGAGTTTAGCAAGAGTGAGTGTTTCTTACCGAACATGTGACCGGCAAACTGACTTTACACGAACTACGCGTAGACCCCCAGAAGTGTGCGTTAATTCTCTATCTCTATCTTCTCTCACCGTCAGCTTATTTTTTTCCCTTCTTCGACCCAGATATCAAGATGTCCCCAGACGAAGTGGAGGCGCAGATAAGGAGCTTCTACAAGTAACGACGTGCATTCTTTGGAACTTTTGCAAGGAGCTCCGCCCTTTCCTGCGTTGTCGTCGATGCAGGAAGCTAGATCTTTGCTAGATATGTAATACCTCGCTATCGACAGGGTTGTCAACCGTGCTTAGAGCACATTGTCCTGCTCCTTTCCAATCGAACAAAGCGATTATCCACGATCACCACAACTCTCTCCAAGAATCAAATCTCAATGGCAAATGTCTCTCTTTTCTAATCTTCCCCTCCGGACTCTTTGAGTAGCACTTCGCGGACGCCACCCAATCGTTGCGATGGGCCGTACATGAGGGGCGGGTTCGGAAAGCTACAAGGCGCAAGGTAGCTTGGGCCGAGAAAAATGCTCGAGCAATGTGATCAGATCCTTCGGCAGGATAAACCATCCACCAAGGTGAAGTAAAATCCCTCATAGGAGGGCTATATGCAAAAGTCTCCAGATGTTTGAAGCGGGAGAGGGCGACCAGCAGGTCATCTAGTGGATGGTGTAGACCAACTCGGTCAGGCTGCAGGGAGTTCGGGTTCAACTAATGTAGAAGTAGATATCGACTACTACACACGACACACCTCGAGATGGTCCTCGTCCACGTCGATAAGGCAAAAATGTTTGAGATTTGGGACTGCTTCGGCAACCAACGATATCGCAGCGGCACCGCCAACTCCACTCAAGGACAAACTTCTGTCCCAGGAAAAAGTGACCAAGGTCTCTCGGAAGAGTCTGATAGGGATCGAATCATCAAAATCGTGGCTTTCAAGGCCGGCGTAAGAAACGTGCATCTGCTTCACCGGGCGCGGTGTGGTGAATAGTGGGAGTATAGTCGCGTTTACACAGATGGTAGTCAGATTGGGCAAGCGGGTTTCGAGGAAGGTGACGCCACTATCATATGGGACAGTATGTGTCCAATCTCTGATGCAAGGTTGTGAATCGAGAAACCGAAAGGTAGGTGGAAGGCCAAAGGCGGAGTTGTGAAAGGCACGAAGTTGGAATTGACAATCGCGAGTAAGCACCGCAAAATCCGCGAAACCTAGATAGCTTGGTTCGATGGTAAGAACACGCAGGTTATGGAGCGATGAGAGAATCTCCTGGAAAAGATTCTCGAGCGGGGATGGGGAAAGATATCTAGGCAAGAGATACAAAGTTAAAATGCGGACATGCAGCGCCAGATCATGATTGGACTTGATCGTGGGGCAAAATGAGTGCATGTGGTGTTGTCGAAGGGTGAGATCGACGGTGTGATAGAGGAAGGGTGTGGACTCCCGGTGAAATGTTCGCGAAACCAGAGAAATTCGACACAGATCTCGGTTGTCACGCACAAAGGCGAAGATATGCGCGTACAATTCAAGAGGCAACATCGTCCTCTCGGATGTCTCGCCGCTACCAGTGGGGTATACCAAAGGAAACGACGCTTGAGCCTAAGCGCTACTCATCAGACTTCAAGTAACGGAGACTTGGAGACCAACAACCCACCGTTTCGTCGAGGTACGCTGTGAACGGGCTTCGTTATATTCTACTGAGCTGATGCGTTTCCCCTTTACAAATGGAGACCGTTATCTTGTCTGTCTTGGTAGATATTGGTGATTGAACTGTGCGACAGCAAAGTTCATGTTGGGAACGGGTGTGAGTCGTCACGCACGTCACACGTCCCAAATTCTCTCAAAATCTGTCATCACCCCCTACTAGCCGGCTACTGCGATGATTGAGACCTGCGTCAAGTTGCACAACTAGACTTCGTAGCATATGCGTGCTAAAGTGCACACCAATGCGTACCAGTTTAGGAAGAAAGCTTGGGAGAAACAATTGAGAAGGAGTTTGGTGAGAAAGGCTCCCCAACCTCCTAGACAATAAAGTCATCGTGAAGTCCCACAATCGCAATCTCTAATTTAAAATCAATCTTATCGTACGAGTACCAACCATGGTCACCAAAGCTCCCTCCAAGAATCAAACATCAGAGGGTTCTCCGCTCGTATTTCCCCCCCTAGGCTCCGGGAATAACAGCAACCGTAACTGAAGCAGGAGTTACAGCGGTGGAGTTCCTCATTACTGTCTTGCACAGCATGAGTGCGGAAAGCGACGAGATTCAACGTTGGTTGGGCGGAAAACAATGCTTCGGCCATTTCATAGACACCTTTGGCGGAACTCGAGGTCCACCGAAATGCCTGGGCTATCTGAGCGCGGGGTGCGTACGCGAAGGTCTCCAGATTTTTGATCAAGGAGAGGGAGTGAAGGAGAACATCGAAAGGAGGACACTGCGGGAAGCACTACTTAGATCGATGCACGGTAATTGATGATCCTACCCATTACGCACCTCAGTAACATCGTCAGGAACATCGATGACACAGAGGTGCTTGAGATGCGGAACTTGTTCTGCAATCGATGAAATCGCGGCGGGACCTCCCACGCTGCCCCAGGACAAACTTCTGTCCCAAGAAAGGGTGGCTAATGTGTCGCGAAACGGTCCGAGAGGGATTGAGTCCTCGAGCCCCGGGTCGGCATACGAAAACGGGTCGTAGCAAACATACAATTGTTTCACGGGGCGCGGTGTGGTAAAACATCGGAGTAGGGATGCCTCAACGCACATGGTCGTCAAATTGGGGAGGGAGTTTTCGAGGAGAGTGAGATCACGATTTGCGGCAAGATGCGTCCAGTTCGTGATGTTGGATTGTGATTTGAGAAACGGAAGATAGTCTGTCAGATGGACATATTTGTTGTGAAGGGTATGGAGTTGAGATCGACAGTTCCTGGTGATTCTTGTGAAGTCTTTGAAATCGTGAAGCAGTGAATCGATGGTGAGGACACGAAGGTTATGGAGAGATGTGAAAATCTCTTCAGCGAGGTCTATCGTGGATCCTTCGGAAAGATAGCCGGGTATTAAAGTCAATTCGCGAACGTGGAGCGCCAACTCGGGGTTGGTTCTGATGATGAGACGCAACCGCTTGATTTGTCTATCTGAGTAGTCGAGGTGGATGGTGTGATAGACGAAGGGGACGGCTGCGTGGTAAAACGCTCGGGAAACCAGACAAAGTCGGCGCAAGTATGTGTGACTATCGACGAAGGTAAAGATGTGCGAATACAACTCCACAGGTAGCGGAGGTGGTCGAGATGTCTCGTTCATGGGGTAGTCTGACATCTCCGAGACACCGAATAGCCTATAGTGATACGATTATGGTCGGCACGCACATAGTATGGAAAATGTACTCACACTAGTCATGGAATTGTCAATGGGGGTATGTGGTGGAGAGCCAACATGCGCCGAGGATGCCAGTACTAGTGGTTGGCGGCGATGAGTAGATATCTCGTCACATCAGTTGTCACTCGATTGGTAGGTAACTGAGTACCCGCAGATAAGGCTGGATGAAGACGTCTCCCATATTACCACCATGTCGAACTCCCGGTTCAAATATCTTTATCGTCCCTCGTCTGCAGTGGTATCTGGACGATGTGCAGCAGACAACAGACATATACATACAACAGCGACAAGAATTCCCCCAAAAAATCCAATACCGTACTCCCCTCACACAACAATATTCTCAGCCCTATTCAAAAGTATCCCAAAATCGATTGCCATACCCCCCGAACCCACATACCCATTCACAAATCCCATGGCCTTCTCCAACAACCCACCCAATAACTCTGGCTGACCCGTCAAATGTTTCTTCAAATAAGCAACAGCCAATGCAGTAGCCCACAACGTCTCGTCGACATGAGGGAAGTCATTTTGACCTTGAGAACCAACGATATGACGAAGTGAGTCGATAAGTGGGAATGACCCGTCGAATGCTTGTAGACGGACGAGGCTGACTACTTCTGTTGGGACGGGTGGAGGATCTTGAGAGTGCCGATGTCGGTTAGTGCGAGTTGATGGTTGAGGTCGAATATCGAAGGATGGAGAGGGACTTCGTTGTCGTGAGCCATCTATGGGCGAGGTTGGTTCGGAACGAAGTCTACGTCTCCGAGGTGTGGGTGTGGGTGGTGCCGACCATTCAGAGGAATGGCTTTCCAGAGAGCTCATCGTCGAAACAGTGTCGGCACTGTCATACCCATCTTCCTCTTCTCCCTCTTCCTCCTCCTCGCCGAATTCGGCTTCTTCTTCTTCATGAGCAGAAGCGGCCGACGAAGCAGACCACGCTCCAGGTAACCTCGCACTCCTTCTTGATGATCGTTGGTCAAGACCAGTCTCATCCCCACTGTACCCAAATATCCACCCAGCTAGATAGGCCAACCCAAACCTGATATACTCTGGCAACGACGAGTTCGCGCTCTCTTCCGCATTCCTCGACCGAGCGCCAGCACCACCAGCCCTCCTCCTCCCACTAGACGACGAGTTCGACTGTCGATCAAACACACCCCGATCCACATCTTCCTCCTCGGGATCAACAGCCACAAAGCTCGTATACCGACTCGCCAACTGATACCTCTCTCCAAGTCTCACAATTGCAGCTTTCGTCAACTCATCTCTCTCCCTGGCAACCTGTGGATCGACGTTCAAAAACCCAGGAACGCCAACAACACCTTGTTTGTCTTCTTCCAACTCCGTGATAAGCCTCCGAGCCGCAAGAGTGTGGATGAGAGGTAAAGGCGATCGAGAAATTGGTTTGACCATTGTAACTGGTACGACCATTTCGACTTGTTGATCTCCCTCACCGTCTAGTTTCCCGCGAAGGGTGACTTCTTTGGGAACATCTTCATGGGGGTTGGCGACGATAGCGAAAACGGTGAACCGAATGCCAGGGTATATCGACGTGATGCTAGAAGGGGATTGATGAACGACCGGAATCCGAGATCTCGTCCTGGATCTACTCGTGCCCGAACCACGACGAGAAGTGCTGGGCACCTGCAAACTCGGACTCCTCGGGCTCGACACATCTTCCTCCTCCCTTACACCCCAATCAATAGTCACATCCTTGATCGAGGTTACTCTCCCCGCGTGGACCAATTTCGCACACTTCCCAAGGATACTCTCAGTCGTGACAGCCAAAAGGCAGGTACCGTTCCCTGCACGCGCTATACCTTCACACATTGCACTAGAGACTTGTTCGCCAATGCCTAGAGTGAATACACGAAGGGGTGTTGATGTGGAAGAGGAGGCAACGTGTTGGGAGACGGTAGATATTGTATTGTCGATATCTGTTGTCTGATGAAGAGCAATGGGCTGGTAAGCAATGTGATAAAGGTAATGGAGTGAAAAACAGACCTGTCCATCTGTGAGGACGAAAGCCACTGTTGGCATTGATGTATTGCGAGAACCCAGAGCCTGATCTAAGGCCGCGCGAATCTCGGTCCCACCATAATTGGCTTCCATGCTATCAGCATACGCCGTCTATTCGACAAAAAAGTAGCAATGTGAGTGAATAAACCAAACTCCACAAAAAAAGTCGCAACGACGACTAACAGCTCGATTCAGCGTATCCTCTCCATAACCCACACTACTCTCCCAGAGCGAATCGGTCTGACTTCCAAAACTGAAAATGTTGAAGATCGTCCCTCGAGTCGGGAGCATTCTCAACAACATAACCAGAGTACCTTTGGCAGTATCAATCCGCCTGCCTCCCATACTCCCACTCCTGTCCACAAGGAAGATGTATTCTTGGGCGGGTAAAGGTGGAAGCTCGAATTTGGGTACGACAGTCAACTGGAGGGCAATCGTTTCCCTTCCATTGCCACCATTATTACTCCCTCTTGGATGTCGAGCACGTTCAGCGAAACACCTCGGAGTGTCTAATCCTTCAGCCTGCACGACCAAGACAAAATCCCTCTCCAAAAACAGAGTTGATCGGAATTTGGCAGTGGTACGACGGAAAGAGGAACGTCCGTAATGGGTTCGGTAAGGGATAAGGAGGATGGTATGTGTTGGGGATGTTACGCTTTGGATGTGGCCGGAAGTTTGGATGTCGAGAGTTATTCGGATTCGGGTGGCGGAGGAGGCGGTACTTGCGTTCTCCATTGCTGGGGGGACGTCTCCGTAACGCTCACCCACGCACATGGGCAACTGGAAACGGACTTGGTCTGGGAATTCGTCGTCCATGAGGTCCATGACGTACTAGGTGGGATTTAGAAACACAGAAGGAGGAATGGAGAAGGAGGGGCTTACAGCTAGCTTGGTAACGACGGTTTGGTGAGCACGGATTTTGCCCAGAGATATGGTGAATACTGTCATCAAATGGTGAGATCCATGTTCCAAGTGGTATCACAACACTCACCGTCATCCGAGACCCATTCGACAATAGCAGCATCCCTCCCGGCCCTCACGGCATTCTCGAAATCTTGGGTTGCTTCCTCTTTGGCCTTGCAAACCCCGACTATCTTCCTTCCCGAGGAGGTCTCCATTTCGAATGCGCAAACGGCTGCACGAGACGGTACGGGGAAGACATACTTGGCTCGGCCTGTGCTTGAATCCGAGAGATTGCTAAACGTTTGAGTGAGTGTCACTCGAGCTGATGCTGAACATCTATTCCATGAATTCCGCTTCCACTTATCAAACGAGAGAGAAGGAAACTCACAGTCAACGATTTGGACCTTTACGTCTACTTCTTCGAGTGGTAGGTGTACGAGGCCCTGTGTCTGATCTTGCGGGCGGTGGACGATACCTGCGAACTGTTGCTCCATGACGCTTTAGAGCAGACAACAAAAGTCTTGGTGCAATCTGTGTCGTCCAGCATTGTGGGCAATTCTGGGCAGGACCGGGGGCGTGTCAATCATTGGTCGGGCACGAGGCAACCGGAAACGCCATGTGCAAGGAAAACATTGAAAAATTGACATAGCAACATCCCAACAATTAGAGACTTTCATTGAGTCACCCAGACTCCAGTTCTCTCTTCGTTCCCTCCTCAATCGCTGACTTGCTCGTATCTCCTATCACTACTAAGGCTCAATTTGTCAATGAGGGATAGGTACACAGTTCTTCCAGCTCAATCTTACTGTATCTCCAGCAAGAACATTCGTGCGTTTCTCACTTTCGCGACTCCCTCGGCGCTAATTTCGATACTTACGTGGCTTCGAGCAAACTCCACTGACCATATCTCAATTTACAGAACTTATGGACAAGACACCTCCGCAACAGCTTTTACCTGTGGAGTTGTACTCGCACATCTTCGCCTTTGTTGAGGATGACCAGGATTTATGCCGACTTTCCCTCGTTTCCCGATTGTTTTATCAAGAATCTACTCCACCCCTCTATCACACCGTCGATCTCTCCATTCGAGAGAACCGAATATACTACTTCGGGCCCACCATCAGAGATAACCCTGGATTAGCTCTCCACGTCCGCGTAATGACATTAACGCTTTGGTATTTTTCGATGTCCGTACTTGAAGATCTCGTCGGTGACATCCTCGCAGCAACCCATAACCTCCGTGTCCTCACCATCGACTCGAGTCCCCGTGACTTCAAGGACTTTGCCGGAATTACTCGGAATTGTCAATTCCGGCTATATACCTTTCATAACCATGCCATCGATCTCACAGACCACCTTCGGTTCCTGGAAGCACAACCCAACATCACAAACTGGACTCTTACTGTGCCCCATCAGGATCGCAGTGTTCACCTCCTCGATACCCACCTCCCCAATGTGGTCACCATGTCGGTAGATGCGACGGTGCTCCGAGCTTTCACTACACCACGTCCGGTGAAACAACTCTCGATTTTTTATGATTACGATTATTCAGACGAGGGCCCAGAACTCGAACACTCGATTCCTCTGGAAGTCTTCCGCGAGACCTTGGTCACCTTTTCCTGGGATAGAACCTTGTCATATAGTGATGTGGGCGGCCCTGTAGCCATAGCTTCGATTGCGGACCAAGCTCCATATCTCAAACATCTCTTCCTCATCGATTTGCCCGGTGATAGCGATGAGGTACGTGAACTAGGCATGTCATTGTTTGTTATTCTAACCACGAGTTCTCGTAGCCCGTTGATCATCAGTCATTCCATGTTCTACTACGCCCGCTCTCGCTCTTTAAAGACCTGGAGACTTTTGCATACGCTCCCGCAAAAGATGATACGGATTCCTTTTGGTGGAATGTATGTTCACTCGAAGGTCCTCCCAAAGTTGCTGAAGCACTGTTCGCCGCTCAGCCAACCTTGCACCTCGTAACCTTCCAAACGTGCGACTCCGAAAACCTAGATTCGACTCTACATGAAGTCTGCTATTCAAGGAGTCCAGATGGTGAAGTAAGGGAGGAGCCGGCATCCACGTTGACGTTCGATTCTTGGAGAGAGCTTTGGTGATCTTTACGGATATTTATGAGACGGGGTTCGAATGGGAGAGCAAGATCCAAGGGGGCTTGGCAAATCTCAGCAGGGGATCTGGGCGGGGAGTGCGGGTTGAGTTGCTTTGCGCTGGCGAGCGTTTCCTTTGGGGAGCTTGGACATTACGTCTCGTACGTTTTTCTGTTCTTCCGTCTCTGTTCTCCAACGTATGTTACGACCAAACACGTCCTCTAAGCCGTATCGCGATACCCTTATTTCTCGGCGTTTCAATTTTGAACCGACTTGCATCCCAAAACGGAACTACTTCAACCCTTCCTCCATCGGCATTATCGACCGTTCCTCTGACCTCAGGCTTAGGACGGCAGAAGGACAAGATGTACGTGATACCCTTCCTGCCGCACGAAGATAAAACGACTAAAGGAAGGGGGCCGAACGTAATGCCGGAAAACACTAGGAAATACCCCATGACCCAACTTGGGACACCGGTACACCAATGCTAAAGTCAGCCTGGCTTGGGAAGAGCAACCCTGCTGCACTTGTAGCTATTTATGTCGGCCATCACCTGAATGCACCCGCCAGCGAAGATTGCCCATTTCACTCTCCCTGCGATGTCCCAACATACCCGAGTTGTATCTGAGACCGATACCGTTGTCGGCTCGGAGATTCTGACAACTACGGACGCGGAAAAAAAATGTGCTGATATCGTCACAGGCATATCAGAGAGCAGGTTAGATGACCATATCGACGAATGTCCCGATGGAGGGAAAAGAGCGTGGTTAGTTATACTAGGATCCTATCTCGCACTTTTTGCGACCTTTGGGGTCGTTAATGCCTACGTGAGCCGACATTCCATCCTTGCTAACTAGCCCACGAGCTGACTATGCAACCTCTGAAAGGGTGTTTTCCAATCCTACTATCAAACTGATCTCTTAACGTCCGCCTCCGCCTCCACCATTTCCTTGATCGGCTCTATCCAGCTATTCCTCCTGTACGGCTTGGGACCTGTCATCGGAAGAGTTTTCGATGCGTACGGATGCAACGTCTGTCTACCCCCATAGATCCACAACGACGTTTGCTCATGAGAACTAGATCTTACTCCCCGTCGGGACCTTCATAACGGTTCTATCATTGATGTTGTTATCCCTTTGCCAACATAACCAAACCTATCAATTCTTCCTCTGTCACGGTGTCCTTTTTGGATTAGGAAACGCACTTGTGTAAGCCGACTTCCAAATACTTTTCGTTCCAACCCACGAGTGACTCCTTGCAATCTTCGTTACAGGTTCTCTCCCGCTCTGGCAATCATCGCCCATTGGTTCAGTCGTAGGCGAGCCTTCGCGATAGGGATAGTCGCTTCGGGAAGCTCACTCGGAGGCATCATCTTTCCATTAATCCTCCAACGACTCATTCCCGCCATCGGCTTCGGATGGGCAGTCAGAGTAATAGCCTTCCTAACGCTGATCTGTCTGACCGTCTCTTGTATGACTATGCGATCGCGTTTGCCCCTACGCAAACGCGTCTCCCTTAGGGATGCCGTTGATTTTGGAGGTTTCCGACATTTGAGTTACTGTCTCGCAGGAATTGGCGCTTTCCTGTTCGTCCAGCCCCATTGTTCATTTCGTCTATCTCGTCGACTGACTCTCCTCATGGAGAAATTTCTACGCCTTGTTCATCCCGTATTTCTATATCGAGATTTATGCCGACTATCAGGGTGTACCAGCCAATCTATCCAACTACATGCTTGTCCTACTCAATGCAATGGGAATTCCGGCTCGCATCTTACCTGGACTCCTCGCTGATCGCTTCGGCCCGTGCGTTTTCTTTGAATGTCTCAACAATCTCAGCAATGAATAACCTTTGATCTAGTCTGAGAATCCTCGTACCCTCTACGTTCTTGTCAGGACTTATGGTACTATGCTTGTGGCTCCCATCACGTGGTGCCATTCCAATCACCCTGTTCAGCGCTCTCTATGGGCTCTTCTCAGGTAGGGAGGCAATGGCTCAATATTCTTCACGACCGATTGGCTCTGTCGGTTCTGATCCCCGTACTTTAGGAGCTTCGGTATCTCTGCTACCAGCCTATATTGCTACCATTAGCCCGGTCGAAAAGTATGGAGCCAGACTTGGTTCGTCTCCGTCTACTAGTTCTCTATCTTGATGAGATCTCATGGCCACCGACGATTTATGAAGGTTCGATATGGATGATTGTTGCTGTAGCAACTCTTGCAGGAACTCCAACCGCCGGTACTTTTGTCAAAACACTGGACAAGGACCACTTTATGCACTTGATAGCCTTCACCGGGGTTCTCATCACACTGGCTGGTTCAGCATTTGGTATAGCCCTTTATCACGACTGGAGGAGGAAGGAGACCAAGAGCGAGATGGGTAAATGAGTGGGTGAGCTAGTGATGGGGACCATCCAGTCCTCGATTCAAGCAGGACGTTTCCGTCAACAATCCTGTATATCATTCTCTGTGATTACTTCAGGCTAGAACTACACTCGTCTCAATTTCCACTGTGCCCAGTTTTACTCCAATACTTCTCGCCATAATCTAACAAAATCTCCTGCCCTCGAGAAATCCTTTTCGCTACCCTCGCTTTCAGATTCCGATGTAAGGATATAAGGAAGACTGTAACCTCACTTGCAAATATTCCGATGCGGTGCTCTCCATTCACATATAGAACTGCATCTCAAAATGAAAAATGGTAGATGAGAGTGGAAAGGGGAGACACACTTCTGGCTTCTGAACTAGCTCCTTTACCACTCTTATGATTGATGTATTGTGTGGTATTGCCTGTCCTGGCAGCATCAATGATAAATGCTTCATCCAGGTCAAAAAGATAGTTGAGACCGCGATGTTCTTGGAGTTCGCTGATATCGAAGGTTATGAAAGGAAGCAAGTCAAGACAGAAGATCAGAGGACAAACTTGACGTGGTCAGTATAGCCCTGCCAGAGCTTAAAGGATGAAGTTCAATCTCGGAGATAGTCGCTCAATACTTCACGGTTACTCACAACATCGCCAACATACTCTGATATAAAAACCGCCAGTTAGCGAACATGGTGATGGCCAGACGGATAAGGAAATCACCGCCAATAAAATCGCCATGATGTATCGTCTTGCATGCAAATAGTCCGAGGCCATACATCCCAGTCTTGACTTCGACATTCTTGTATAGCATCAACAGCAGGGAACCGACAAGATTCAAGAGGGACTTACAGACATGAGACCTCGTTGAATATTCACATTTTTACACCGACCCTCCGGATCTTGTGTAGAAGGATTAGACACGAGGGTATATGAGATCATCAGCGTTGAAACAAACCTCTGGTCAACGAGTGTCCCAACCCAGAAGACATTAGGATGCGGGATACAGAGGCAGAAAGTAGGATATTACCTAGCTCCACACGGAGAACAGACATCAGGATCACACTCTCTTCCAACCTTCCTACAACGACACTTGAGGAGCTCCGAACAATTACCTTTCTTGCATTTACACCCCCTCCAACGACGTTGACCTGTATTGGCGGCAGTTCTCAATTCAAGGACTTGGTTGTTGGATTAAAAACCCACAATTTAGTCCACAACGACAATTCCGTTCGCAGTGAAGGTTGGCACCGAAACAACTACATATATCTGTGCCACATGGGCCTTCATGATCGCATGGGGGTTTACTAGCACACCAGACAAGATGAGTGGGGAGCAGAAAAAAGAGGGAGGAGGTGACTGACGGTGCGAACTTGTTCCAACTGTCAACGATATCATCAACTACAAGCACAATGAGACAAAGTTTTGCAAGTGCACTGAGGAAGAATGGACGCACCAAATTCCAGCTCCTCTTCTGGAAAAGCTTGTTGGTGCTCATTTTCCGGATCGACAATACTATCGTTGGTTATAATCTCGCCTCGTTTAACAAAGACCTACGCATATCGCGTCGGGATGCACTTAGCAGCTCCATCGCCAAACGAGCATCCGAAAATTACCTCACGACAAGGCTTCTGGCACAACACGGCCAGATCACAAGAGATGAGGTCTGGTGTTACTTTCAACACCGATTGTAGATCGTCCATTTCCTCTTGGTCCCAGTAGAACATATCCTAAGAACGAGATGCAAACTGAGGTCAATCGGGAGTGTTGGATCGAAAATGATAGGAAAGGGGAAATGATCTTACTTTGAATCTGTCGATATCCGTAACCCGAAAGCAGCTGTCTCCGCATGGGTCCCCATCGCTTAGCCGCATCCGATCGTTGGAGAGAGCAGGTTTGATGGGACTGAGTGGGGTGTAGGGGAACGCTAAGATGAGGTCAACTATGTATGCGAGTGAGAGATTCCAAGGTTGAGCGTACTATGGGTCGGACAATATGGTTGTAAACAATTCAGACTTGGACAAAAGTGAACAAGCGATTTGTTAATGCGCCCTATGAGATCATCCTCCGAGGGACTAGCCCCGTGACCACTTAGAGGGTCTTGGAGGGAAGAGAGTGAGGAGCCCGGCCAATAAAGTGTGTCCCTTCGGGAAAACTCAGGTTGAGACACTTTGGAGAACGAACGAACGACGAGGGGATACTACCTTTGGGCAGTTTGCCACACTAGTCCCGAGTCCGCATCACTTCTAGTTGGTGTCAGAACATCCTGAGCATCGATTTCCTCGAAAGAGAGGGCATAAGCTTCCCCGAAATGGAGTCGACGAAGAGCCTCAATTTCGATTACTTCCACTGGTTTTTTGACAGATGAGAAAGAGGTATAACTGGGATTTCGGTGGGGACTTACGATCCGGATCGATCATGTCGTCTATCCAATCCCACCGAGTGAATTGATCCTCGCGATTGGCATATCCGGCGTTGTCAAAGGTAGGATCATCAGCGAAAGGAAGGAAAGCGAGGTGTTTGGAGTCGTCGGGTTCGCCTTCCCGCCAATGGATATTTCGATTTGCGGGAGTACAAGCGTCGTATCGACGGTGTGAGGGGAAGGTTTTAACCTTGACACCTTGGGAGACTATCTCAGAGCGAATTGGGGAACCGTTGTCCAAGTCAATGAATAGCAGGACGTCTTGATCTTCGGAGGCTTCAAGGTCCATCTCCTCAAAAAGTTGGTCAACTTCTTCCTCCTCCTCATCCTCCAGTTCACCGTAATCCTCTTCTTCAACATTCGAAGGCGCCTCTCGAACGAGCGATTCGATCAACTGCGCACACCCCTCCGGCTCCCAAGAATAAAACTCCTCCCATACCTCACGGTGAACCGCGATCACGAGGCTCTTGAGGTCGACTTCATCGTCCCTTCGACCTCGGGAAGGGTTATGTAGTCCATCGTAAGGTTCGGAACGGTCAACAAACGCGATATCATCCATCGAGTCAAGAATAAAGGTTCCATTTTGAACTTTAGATCAAACGGTTTAGCGTACAACGATGCTTGCCACGATGAGTGAAAGAAGGATACCACCACCAACTACGGGACCGTCCATGGACTCTGTCGCGGACCATGGACCATGAGACTCCCGTCCAACTTAGGCATCTCCAGTCTGCCCGCTTGCTCATACCTCCACCTACATTATCCTCCAATTCTATCAGTCAATCCCTAGTTCTCCAGGCCCCGGATATTCTGGAACGATGTTACCACAAGGGGAGCGTACAAACTCCAAGCTCTTATTCGCGAATTTCAACCAAGATTTCACGTAAGGCTCCACCGTCCTCACGCCTTGAATGAAATGGCTAATGGTTCCAGTGTGGTATAGATGTATATCGGTAGGGACGAAGAGAGGTTATAGTATCACTAATTGTGATCCATTTGGGAGAGTGTATACCATGAGTGAGTCTTTGATCTCGTTTGAAGGCGTGAGGGGGGTGGCTAATGGTTGGTAGATGATGGTGCAAGAGGAATCGTGGAGATGCTGTTTTGTACTTCGTTAATCGCGCTCGTGGGTGCTGCAGATCAACCTTCTTCTAGTCCTCGGAAGTTGCAGATTGTGAATACCAAAGTACGACCAGATCTTTTGTGCGTTTACTCTAGCCTGGTCGTTGCTGACTGCGGCTTTGAAGCGGCAATCCATGATCTGTGAACTCCTCTTCCCTTCATCCATCCTCGCAGTCAAGCTCAACCGAAAAACCCTCGTCATCGTCCTCGAGTCTGAAATCTATATCTATGATATCTCCAACATGCGACTTTTACATGTCATCGAAACGACTCCAAATCCAGAAGGTTCGTACCTAGTTGACGCTACACTCTACGTGACCCTTGCCCACCATCCTCATCACGTCGCACAACAGCCATCTGTGCACTATCCCCATCGGCAGATACTTCATTCCTAGCCTATCCCTCCCCAGTCCCCTCCCCAACCTCCCCACTCTCAAACCAAACAGCCTCCCTCCAACCAACCTCTTCCTCCTCAATCCAACAATCAGGCGACGTCCTCCTCTTCAACACTCGTTCCCTAACAGTAGCAAACGTCATCCAAGCACACAAATCACCCATCTCCTTCCTCTCTATAAACTCCACCGGAACCTTATTAGCAACCGCTTCCGAAAAAGGCACAGTGATAAGAGTGTGGAGTATCCCCGGAGCAGAAAAGTTGTATCAGTTTAGGAGGGGGACGAGAGAGGCTAGGATTTATTCGATTAACTTTAATAGCGTGTCGAGTTTGTTGGCGGTTAGTTCTGCGCATGAGACGGTTCATATTTTCAAGTTGGGAGCGCAGAAGGGAGGGGGAGGGGGGAGTGGGAAGGGTCCGGTTAGTCCTTCTGGATCGGTGAATAGTGGGGATGGAGGACAGGTTATGGATGGTGGATATGAGGCGTATATTGATGATAAGAAGAAGGGTGGGGTTTCGTGAGTTTTTCGTCTGCGTTGGTTATCTTCGTCGTCGTTGACGTGTTGGATAGATCGAGTTTGAGACGGAGATCTATGCAGGTTACGAAAACGATCTCGTCTTCAATGGGCGGTTACCTCCCGAACACCTTGACAGAGATGTGGGAACCTTCAAGAGATTTCGCGTTTCTGCGATTACCGACTAGTGGCGCTCGGTGTATCGTAGCCCTGAGCGGGTGAGTAGCCATCACCATTCAAAGGCTTTGACAGTGAGCTTATGAGGGGCTGGGGTGTAGGACTATGCCACAGGTTATGGTTATTTCGTCTGAAGGATACTTTTACTCGTATAATATCGATTTGGAGAATGGGGGAGAGTGTTCGTTGCTGAAACAGTATAGGTTTGGACCTCTTCCTTCTCCCTCTCTCCATTGAAGACCCGTTCTCACTCAACTATGTCATACAGCTTGTTAGATTCAGGAGAGGAATCTTCAAACGATTGATCCCTCCCTCCCAGATTTTACCCCGACTGCATACGTAGTTCTCTTGGCGCATCTCATTGCCTCCTGTCTTGTCTTCGTATCTCTACTTCTGGATATCGAGCACATGTACCTACCTACCCCATCAACGTTTAGCGAGAATGAAATGATGAACCGGTGCGCATGAAATTGAGTAAGTAAATGTTGGGGCCCGCGGGTGGATGGAGACCGGCTATACAGCATATGGGAACCGGAGTCGTCGGGAATTTCCCCACACGTCGTCCTGCCTCATGACATAGCTCAAACACCTGATTTGGGCGTCTCGGGTCTCCCCTCTCCTCTCCTTCTCTCCTCCTCCCTCCTCCCTCCAGCTCACTCTATTTCTGTTTATACCCCCTGTACCCGCCACGCAAACAAACAAGGGTACTACAATCCCGCAGTCCTCTACATCTCACTCCGAAACCCAACAGCGCTGTCTACCTATCCTATCGTATCCCATCGTCAAAATCCAATGGACAGCTTTTCGTTATTGGATGGTATCCAAGCAGCCTTCTCATCCTGTCTTCCCTGCCTCCGTCCCCCCTCCCCTCCCTCTCCCTCTCCAACTTCAACCAACCGACGTCAAACCAATAACAATAGCAACACTGAGATAGAAGGTCATACAGACCTCGAACGTCTCCTCGCTTCTTCCGATACAGAAGTCGATTCTATCTCTTTACATTCTAATTTCGGCGACCGTGATAGGAGGAAGGGGAGAACAGGGAGGAAGAAAGGGAGGGGGAAGGGGAAGGGTATGAAAGTGTTTGGGTGGGAGGTGTTTGGGAGGCAGGCTATTCGGTTACCTGATTCCGATTCTGAGGAGGAGGATGGGAGGGGTAAGAGGAAAACGAAGGGCAGGGGGTTGGGGCAGAGTGGGAGTGGGCCTATCACACCTTCTACTTCTACCACTCTGGATTCGGACGCTGCGCCTTTGGACCCCTCGACACTATCCGCTTCTGAGCTCAACGCCCTCTTCCTCTCCCACCGCGCCCAAGCTGAAGAGGAAGAAGCGAGGAGGAAGGAAGAGAAGGAAGAGAGGCGGAGGAGGAGGAGGGAGAGGAAGGAGATTAAGAAAATGGCTGTTGCGTTTGCGCTGGAACACGACGAAGGCGAATTTGAGGGGTTCCCTGGTTCTGGGTCTTTACACCACTCTTCTTCCTCTCATCCTGGGGGAACGAGTACGAATGGACGATCGCCGTTCAGCTCGGCGCAGAGTGGGACTGCGCGGTCTGATTCGAGAGATTCTGGGTCTTCGTTGGGTGGTCGGCCGGTCATAGTCGAATCGCAAGAGGACGTACAAGCCGATTTAGAATCTGAAGCTGCGGATTTAGGAGGGGGTGTTTATAGTAAGAGGAGGAGGGGTGGGACCGAAAGAGGAAGTGAAGGAGGATCGGATTCACGTTCTAGGACTTCAGCTTCATTCTCAAACCCAGATGCTTACGCCCCTCAATCTCAAACACTCCCTCCAAACACGCTCCCTCCCCCATACAAGAAAAAGAAGAAATCGTCGAGACATTCTACATCTTCGACTTCACAGTCGCTTTCGTTACCTTCGCCTGATCATTCTTCGTTTGGGGTTTCGAACCCTGGGGTTGTGGAGCCTTCTGGTCCTGGGTTGAGTCCAGGGTTTGGTTTACCGAGTACAGGTTTCGGCACGCCCGCTAGAGACTTTGGTACGCCCAGTACCGACTTTGGTTTACCGAGCACACGCTTTGGTACGCCCGGTACCGACTTTGGTTTACCGAGTACTGGCTTCGCTACTCCAAGTACCGACTTTGGGTTCCCCAGTCCTGGATTCACCACCCCGAGTCCAGGAGATGGATTGGGAGTGAACACGGGAGGGTTGGGTGTAGGAGGGGGATTCCCTAGTGCGGGGTTGAGTGGGATTAGGAGGAAGAATAGTGATAGAGGTGTTTTCCTTGCTAGGACTGGGGAGGATTGATGGTGTTTGTAAGGGGTCGGGGGGTTGGAAGGAGGATGGGTTGGTGGATGTCAATTATATGCGCACGTCTTTTCATAATCGTAGAAAGTGTTCACTTGGTTTGTTGTAGTGTTTCTGTTGGGGAAGGAATGTCTGTGTTGTTGGGCCACCGAATCGACATGCATAGTCGGCTGATCCAACTGGGTGAGGATTATTGACCCCCGATGGTCAAGACATAGTCGTACATATACACACAACCGAAAGCTCTACATCTATCGTAGGGATTGAATGTCCTTTTCGTCCCAACAAGTTCAACGAGTTCAGGTTCAGGCCCCATCAGCTTGCCCATCAGCATCCCCCGCCCTCGCCGAAGTCGACGAATTCTGGTGCTACACAACACGCCATGATCAGCCCCGCCCACGCAACACAAACTTATACGCAACGAACAACTCACCTGTCGTAACTTCGCCAAATGAATCTTGAGCGTCTGCGCATAATTCTCGAAACCAAGCGTAACCATAGCATACAGTATATCCTCCCCTCCTATCGTCTTGCGCTTCTCGAGTGCGCATTTTTCGGCGGCTTCGGAGGTGATGAAGGAGATGAATTCTGAGACGCATTCTTGGAGACATTCTTTTGCTTCTTTTGCGATTTTTGCTGTTGGGGGGACTGAGGATTTCATTATGCGGGCTACGTTTGCGATCTGGGGGGGTGGGTTAGCATCGTGGCCATCGTGCAACGGTCATGGAGTGAATAAGGCGGGGTACTAGGAAGGGGAGCACAAGGAGGGGAGGAGGATGGGCGGCATCGATCCGATTGGCCTTTGTTGGACAGCAAATGAGATGGAACGCACGGGAAGGTAACGATCCTGTTCCCGATATTCTCCAACTTCCTGCTCTGTGATTGGTGCTGGCGACGGAGGCTCGGGCACGCTTGCAGGTACTTCCCCTGTTCCGTCAACTTGAGGCGCTATCATAGGTCCAAAATCTGCCATCGTGGTGAATGCGAGGTGTCGGATTGGGTGAGTGGGTGAACGTCGCCGTTGCGAGTGGGAGGCGCTTGTTGAGGATACGTTGTGCACCTCTGAGTATTCAGCGTTCCTGGATTCAGCTGGGCTGCTCTTTGATAATTCACTCCGAGTTACTGATTCTTGTCGCACGGTCTCTACATTGTAATTGTTATGGAGGAACTAACGAACTACTCGAAATCTAAGTACTGCGCCGTTTTGTCTGGGGTTGTACCTATGCACTGGGTCGCCGATGATATCGCATAAATCGATAACTATACACACCGGTCTGACAACACCGATCCCCAACGTTAACGAATCCACTCGATAAACGCTCTACCCTCCAACCCTACAAAAGCCAGCGATATCGAACTCACCACTCCCAAAGCACACACCACCACCAATCCCATCACCACCAATCCCATCACCCTCCTCACCACAATGTCAACCTCATCCAACGATCCAACCCCACCACCCCCGCCACCCCCCTACCTAATCTCCACATCCTCCCTCCTCACCACCACCACCACCACCTCCCCCTCCCTAACCCCCCGTGCCCACCGCTTCAACCCCTCCGCCCATCGCTCCCAATCCAACATCTCAGATTCCACCTCCCTAACCAAATCAATCGTCCACTTATGTCGGTTACCACCCAACAGCGAGAGCACGGCGATGCATTGGCATACGTGTGATGATGAGTGGGTTTATGTCGTTGAAGCTGGGGAAGGGGCTAGGGTTGTTGTTGTTGAGCTTGATGAGGTGGCTCAGGTGGAAGAGGGGGAGGAGGGGGTGAAGGGCAAGGAGGCAAAGGGAGAGGCAAAGGGAGAGGGAGAGGGAGGGAAAGGAGAGATCAAAACTAAAGAAATCCCGATTCACAAAGGCGACTTCCTAGGATTCCCAGCCGGAGCACGTATAGGCCGTCTCCTCAAATCAGGCCCAACCGAAGTAGTATACTTGATGGGAGGTTCGAGAGAATCATTCGACGTTTGTCATTATCCTTTGTTGGGTAGGAGGTTGGTGATTGATAGGACTGCGGGTGGGAGTGGTTGGAAAGGTTGGTCGGTTTTGGATGGGGATGTCGTTGAGTGGAATAAGTAGGTGGGTGAGGTGTATGTATGATGATGTGTTTAATGAATGTGTACAATATCCTCGAAATGATTTATCAAACCACCACCCCCTGATATCACCTATCAAAGAACTTTGGCCCATAATCCAAACTCAACTCAACTCCTTTAGCGATGTTCCTACCTACCACCCCAAATCAGTCCCCATTCGTTGCGTTGTGAAAGGGAGAGGGAGAGGGAAGGAAAGCGAAAGGACTCACAAGCGTATATCCCGATCTCGAAATGATTTATCAAATCACCACCCCTCAACCTCGTCCCACACCCCCTGACATCACCTATCAAAGAACTTCGGTCCATAATCCAAGCTCAACTCAACTCCCTTAGCAATGTTCCTACCTACCCCAACCATCAGGAGGGTGAGGGAAAGGAAAGCGAAACCACCCACAAGCATATATCCCGATCCTTTGTTCTCCATTTACCAATTTCACTGGGGGGTCGGTCAGTCCATAACGCGTGTGACAGCAAGGGGAAGGAAAGGAAGGAGAAAGAGCGAACGAAGGCAGAAGGAACGAAACGAAACGAACGAAAGAAGGAAAGAAAACCCACTCTGAGCCCTACAATTAGCCTTCTTCGAATGATTGATATACCTCATCTCATTCCCCGCCAACGAACTATCAACACTAACACCTTCATTCAACCCAAACAAATACGTCCTTCCCCTATGTCTCGCCACATCACTAAAAAATACACACACCTTCTTCAGCTTCCTTCCTTTCACCAACGAAGAAGGGGGGAGGGGGGAGGGGGAAGGGGGAGAAAAGCTTACTCGCGAGAATCGACTGTAGGTTCGTATATCAGTTCACCTATATATTCTATCCCCTCGTTCGTCAGTTATGAAGGGAAGGAAGGAAGGAAGGGGGACAGAGGCGCAAGGGGGACAGAGGGGAACACACCAGAGATGTAATCCCCGATTTTGGCAGGTTCGTCTAGGAATAATCCCATACCATACCCCATCCCGCTCTTCTTCGCCAAAGTACGTTTTGAGAGACCGCGTTGGATATGGGCGTTTTGGCATGGGTGGGTTTGGTCTGTGGGGTGGGTGTTAGGGTTAGAGGGGAATGGGGAAGAGGAGGGGAGGGGGGCTTGCCTCTGTTGGTTTGGTTGTAGGGAAGGAGTTGGTTTGGTTGAAAGATGGAGGGAAAGGGGAGAGGCGGACCTTGCATTACAACTCAGACATATTTCCGGATCACATTCCCTCCCCGCCCTCCTACAAACACACGAATCGGAACCACAAACCGCAGTTCTCCTCCCATTATGACAATCACATCCTTTCCATCTGTTCTTACCTACACAACCCCGTCAGTCGTCCTCGAAATAGAATATGGGAGAGAGAGGGAGAGACGGACAGGTGGTGGGACATTGACAATTCCTTTGACACCGGGTGTTGTTAAATGCACAATGACAATGTTCGAGTGAGTGACCTGTGGAGGTGAGGTAGAATTGGTCGCAGGGACCTGAATGTCTACAGGGTTCTTTCCTGTCCAACCGCAGTCAGCTCGAAATGAAATCGAGTTGGGTGGGGTCGACAAATGGGTGGAATCGAGGGAGGGGTCGGGGGACGTACGGAGGAGGAGGCAATCGATTCCGATCAGGTTTTAACTCTTTCTTCGGGGGTGCGTTACTGAAATATCTGGATGCCAAGTCTGTTTCGACTGGCCGTTCGATTTCTTGCATGATTCGTAGTTTTTCTGTTGATACCTGCATCACATTATATGGTAAGTAGGATGCGAGTGAGAGTGGGATTGGGGGCGGAGGTACCTGGTAACATGGTTTGAGACATAATATCGCTAGGTCGCAGGGAGGTACGTCCCCACATAGTTGGAGTATCGTGCGCAGTTCGTTGGATTCTTCTGCCGTCCACGATTCCGCCTCGTTCTCTTTTTCGCGGAGAAGTTGGAAGCAGTGGGGACCACAAGGAGCCTTCTGTGTCGGTTCGTCGGCGTTATCGAATGGAGGTAGTTTTGGTGGGGGCATAGGGTTCATCTCGACTACCAACGTGTTCAAGAGAGGGGTTGGGAGGAGAGAGGGAGAAGGGGCCTACTATGGACGTAACAATATGGGTCGATACAGTTTAGGTTCGGACAGAAATTCCGGAGTGATTTCGTCACGCGGTCATACAAGTCCTCAGCTTTAGGAGGACCGAAAGCTGAAAGTGGTAAATTTGAATTGAGGGTGAGTTGAGGCCATGCGGGCCAGTCACTTTATCGAGTTGGGGTTAGTAGGGTGAGCTTAGTGATGGGTGGTGAGGGCTTACCGCAGTTTACTCATGTGGAGGAGTCCTGGGGAGTTGATAGTTGGGAAGAGGGAGATGGGGAGTGTACCTGTTGATTCGATTTGTTCGAGGGAGAGGTTGTAAGTGGTGTGAAGGCGGTGGATTGTTTCCATTACGATGACTTGCACTTTACAACAAAACTAGAGTTACTACAGCGAAGGGAAGGGACAGTAGGGAGGGCGTACGATCAGGATCGGGTAAATCTTGCCACGAGAGGTATTTGTACGCAGTTTGGTGGTCGATGAAGTCGAAGGATGGGTCGTCCGCAAAGGGAAGGAAAGGCATGTTGTCCGGGTCGTCGCCGACGTGGATATTGCGGGAGAGGGGAGCTGAACCTTCGTATGCGTCGTGGGATTGGAATACAGGGAGTTCGATGGTATAGGTGGGGATGTGAGTGGTTATGGAGTCGGCTTCGGGGTAATCAATGAATTGGAGTGTCTCGGGGTGCGAGTCTAGAGACCATTCGGAGAAGGCGGAGAGTACTTCGTTGTCGAGATCGAGGGGTGGAGGGGTCGTGGTACCCTCTGTGTGCTTCGCGGGGTTGCGAAGTAGGGAGTTGATCGCGGTTCGCGAGGCTGGTTGCTCCCATGCATAAAATTCCTCCCAAACTTGTCGGAGAACGGCTTGAATCAGTTCTGAACATTCATTTGTACCATATTTTCTGTCCAGTCTTGATGAACCTTCCATACCGACGGCGACAAAGGTCAGTCCGAGTCCGTAAGTATGATCAGCCGGCAGGAGGACACGCGCAAATGAGGCGGCAAACACGGCCAAAGAACGCGTCGCGCCCATGTCACGGTCTGATGATTGCGCATTCCCTGAGCCAAGAATCTGCTAAACCAAGTATAACTCGCAGTTCAACTTGTTCCCATACCCCCAACTTTCCCTTTGCAAAATCATTGCTTGTTGAGACCTGAACGCGAAATTGTGAGTTGCGTTGCCTCAAATCTCGTGTGAAGCTCGTGGCGGGAATGATTCATCACTCATTTGAATCCCTTCAGCGCCAATCAGTCTCACCGTTACGTGCCAGAAATTTATCCCTTTACGGCAGCGCGTCTACAATGAATGGGCTTGAATTCGAGAATGATTACCTTCCGTCCGATGATGTGAGTCTCCCTTTGTCCCCAAACGCATCGAGCACCTTAATTGACCTCGTCATCCTTTGTCCCCTAATTTTGATTGGCGTCGTAGTTGGACATGGTGCTTGAAATGTCGATGGAAAAACAACCAAGCTCGTCCAACTCCCGACGCCAAGGCTCCCATCAACCCTCAAACGAATGCCAACAACTTTTAACTGAAGAAATCGCTGTTATCGAGGATGACCTCCAAGACGTCGCCCATCAGATCAAATTATTAACTCAACAAAGAAACGATCTCAACCAGAGAAAGGAAGATCTCTTGAAAGAACTCGAACGTGAGAAGGACAAGGCTCATTCGAAGAAGACTAAAGGGAAAGGTTCTGACAAAATTGATTATGACGATGATTTTGACTGGGATGACCAGTTGAGGTCGAAGATGCTTTCCGTCTTTGGGATTGAGGACTTTCGTTTGTGCCAAAAAGGGTGAGCCTCTATCCCATATTGATGATTCCCTACTGACTTTCGTTATTTGATGTAGTGTATGCAATGCGAACATGGATAAGAGGGACATTGTATGCATCATGCCCACAGGTTGGGACGAATTTACCCACTTGGGGTCTACCCTAACATCCGCGTCATACTAGGCGGTGGAAAATCTTTGACGTACCAGTTACCCGCCCTTCTCAGCCCTGGCTGCACACTGGTCATTTCCCCTCTCATATCGTTGATGAAAGATCAGATCCTTCATTTGAAGGAGAACAATGGTACGACTTGTAGTCTATTTATCTTTCTCGACTGATCCTCTGTCAATGGTTTCCAGTGGAAGCCGTGATGTTGTCTTCTGGGATGACAAAAGAGCAACACAGGAGGGCAACGGACAGTTTGAACGCGCTTGCCGCAAGGCGAGAACGGAGTGACAAGGATATTAAACTGTGTTATGTCACCGTAAGTGTTTTCTTTTGCTTTCACATTCCGGACATCTAAGTTTTTGTCGTACAATCCAGCCGGAAAGAATCGAAAAGAGTAAAGGTTTCGTTACTATCCTAGACAAGTTGGTCAAGGCAAATAGACTTGGTCCGTTCACTCCCTATTCACAGTGCGTTGCTCACGCCTGCCTTTTAGAACGGATTGTGATCGACGAGGCTCACTGCGTCTCGGACCAAGGCCATGATTTTCGGTACAGTTCGTGTCTTTGTCGACCAGCGATCGCACTGATCTATCGTCTAGGCCTGACTATCGGAATTTATCAAAACTTCGAGTACTCTACCCTCGCATCCCCATCCTCGCCCTTTCCGCCACTTGTCCCGTCCAAGTCCTCAATGACCTTTTACATATCCTTGGCCTGAGTGCTACAGTCGATGGTCGAGGTGCGCCCAATATCCTCGCCCTATGCTCCGGCGTGACACTCATTTCGTATTTCCTTCTCTCAGCTGCTACACGAAGTGGGACGGTGTTATTCAGTTCTCCACTATATCGAGCGAACCTGCACTACTCTGTGCTCCCGAAACCAGATGCGAAGAAAGACTCGATTCAAGCTATGGTTAATTACATCCTTCAACATCATCCGAAACATAGCGGCATTGTGTATTGTCTCTCCAAGAAGGTTCGTACCCGCCATCCCAATATTCAGAAATGCGATCCTTAACAAACGTCTATCTGAAGGACACCGAGGAGGTGGCAAAGGGATTGGAGGAACAGAGCGAAGGCAAGATCAAGACTGGCGTTTATCATTCTGAGGTGGCCCAAGCTACGAAAGACGCTTTACATGATAATTGGCGAAAAGGTGTCGTTCAGGTTGTATGCGCGACCATAGGTATCCCTTTCATAATTTCTTGATGGTATTTTGGCGTCAACTTCTAATCTCACCTGATAGCCTTCGGCCTTGGAATCGATAAAGGTGACGTACGGTTTGTGTTGCACCACTCGGTACGTTCCCTTTCCGACATACTATCTGTATTCTTAGATGGTGACTCCTGGCTGCTCTGTAGATGTCGGTTCGTGCCAATTCGTTGTATCGTCGAACCCCGTTAACCGAGCTCCGCAGAAATCGCTCGAAGGTTTCTATCAAGAGTCCGGTCGTGCTGGCCGCGATGGTCGCGACGCGGATTGTGTTCTGTATTATCGACCACAAGACGGACCTCGCCTCAGCGGAATGATATGTGGCGACGTTGGAGGGACGGAAAAATGTAATTGCACCCGATATCCTCTTCAGCAGACACTAATTCATCCTTTCAGTACATGCCATGATTCGATTCGCGCAAGAGCTACAAGAATGCAGAAAGATACAATTTGCCAAGTAGGTGATTCCATTTCTGATCGTTATATTTTCTTATTTCTTGGGATAGACATTTCTCGGCGTCGTCAAATCTTTCAATGTCTGCGTGGGCAGCGGATGATCCTACGGGCAAAGCGCGATGCGGGCACTGCGATAACTGTACGCGACCTCCGGAGACGATAGAAGCTGTGGACGTCACTCTCTATGCATGGAAAATTATCAAGGTCGCTCATGCAGTCCAGCGTGAGCGTCACCGAGTAACGTTGGCCCAACTAGTGAACTTGGTTCGCGGCTTAGCTGGTGGCGCCATCTCCTCTTCGAAGGTAGGGAAGGGAAAAGGAAAGGGAAAGGGAAAGCAAACCGAGAAAACAGTTATCGATCTTGATGCGGTGGCAGGTGGAAAGATTGTTATGTCTAATGAAGTAGCCTCTCCATTTCGTCGTTCAACCTGCGACGAGCGCTGACCCAATATATACAGGAGGTTGAAACCATCGTCGTGAACCTTCTACTGTCAAGATATCTCCAAGAATCATTCTATCAAACCGCATATTCGACCAACGTATACGTTGAACCTGGCCCTCAAAGCATCGTTCTTGGTCGCTTGTCTCGAGAAGACGTAGAAGAGGGTCGAGGGAGGCGAGTCATGTGTACCATATTGACGAAGGGGGCTAGAAAGGGTGCTGGCGTGAAGGCGCCGAAGTCGACTCCCAAAGCGTCCTCGTCAACCAAGGCAAGCGCGTCAGCCAAGGCAAGCGGGTCTACTAAGAGGAAGAAGACCCCTCCACCGAGCGTCAAGGTCGATAGGGGCGATAGTGAAGGGGCAAGCGATAACAGCGACGTGGAATTCTCCCCGCCGCGACAAGCCCCGCGGTTGCAAATTGAGTTCTCCGACTATGACAGCGACGAAGCGGAGGGATGGTCTCATTCCCTCAGGCCTCCCGCTCCAAAGCGGCGCAAGTCCACGCGGAATACCGCCAAAGGAAAAGAGAAGGAGGACGACCTTATTTTATACGTCTCATCAGATTGAAATAAGATAAGTACACTATGACAACTGTAGTCGACCGGGACGGACAATTGTACAACAACATATTTTATGGACATTCGTGTTGGATACAGTCGAATAAGGATACTGATACAGTGTGTATTTATTTATCATCACAACCATAGTTCATGTCCTACATCCTGACGGTAGTTTGAGATGTATCCTGTCCTTGGGGGCGTTTCAGTGCGGAGCGAGGAAGCGGTTTGGGAATAAGACGGTGTTGCATGTCAATGCGTAAGCCAGCTTCGTTCTGCCATCCTTCACCGACCTCGGGGTAACCCTCAAGGTCGTCGGGATATTCTTCTCTGGCTTCGGGCAATCGAAACTTGCCACCATTGGTCCATAATTGATCACTGCGAACAAGATAAATTAGTAACAACTTCGAGAAACACAACGAAGAGCGGAAGGTCACCCTCGACGATTGAACCATCCTTTCCTCCTCTGACTGGGAAGAATCGGTGAAGGGCAAATCAGGTTCTCACACCATCGGACCGTCCTTCCAGTATTCCCATCGCCAGTGGTATTCACTCTCCGTAACGTATGGTCCGTGGTGTCGACACGAGGAGGTTTAGTATCAGAGTGTCTTCGAATCGGTGTGATAACGGTGCCATACTCGATGTGAGATGATTCGTTATCGACTGGCGCCGGAACAGCAGACTGGTAGACGGGAACGGGCTCGGCTTGGTCACGCGTGGGTCTTGAACCAGCTGCGAGGGCGGAAGTAGCGGATGGAGTAGTTTCGAGGCCGGGAGGGCCATAGCGATATGCTCGTTGCGAACCAGATTGACCACGAGAGCCAACGGAACTCTCGCTATCAGAGTTCACCACACCGGGTGGTTGCGCGAACGAACGATAATCCAATCGGGTTTCAACATTAGGCGGCGCTGATGGAGTGGAGAATGATTCTGAAGTTAGAGTAGAGGTCGGGTTCCCTGCAACTTGGTTCCTCGCCTCAGCGCCTGGAGCTCGAGGCTGGGAGTTTCCGCGGGTATCAAAACGAGTTTCGGTTTGGGGAGGAGGGTATGTGGAAGCTTGGTCTCTCCTCGTTCGCGGAACGGTGTTGTCGGAAGCCACGACGGCGCTGGGATATCCATTGGCACGGTACTCCGATCGATATTCATGAGTGGGTGGTGGTTGGTGTGAAGATGGTGGCTCGGACGAACGCATATCCTCCCTTCTCGAGCGACTATCAGTCGTGGTCACCCTACCACCACTTCCCTGAACCACCTCCCGATAATCTGCTCGGCTTTCAACGTTCGACGGAGCCGCAGAGTACGCACCCACAACTTCGGGAGAATGATGCGACACACTCCCCGCTCTCCTTCTCGAACTGGGCATATCAACAACCACATCTTGAGAGTTAGATGCCGCGACCTCCCTCCTCGAACGCGTATCGGAGTTCACTATTCCCACATCCCGATAATCCAAACGAGAATCAGGATAAGCGGTTGCTGGTGCTTGGGAAACACTTCCATTTCTTCTCCTCTCGGTGAGGTCGATAGTGGTAGGCGTGGGGATTGGTATATGCGCTTGATATCGGGTGGTACCAGCAGCATTAACGCGGTCGCGGACTTCGGTCTCCGGGGTGGACGAAATCGTAACAGGAGGGACCAAGCCCGGTTGACTTCCACCATCCTTCCTCGAGCGTGTCCCACCGACATCAGAGTTCACCACCCCACCACTCAACCCCATCTCAGCATACACAACTTCATTGGAATGATGAGAAACCGATCCCGTTCTCCTCCTCGAACTTGGCATCTCAACGATAACTTCCTGAGTCGTAGACGTATGTGATGGATAGCGAGTGTTGGAAGCAGCGTTTCTATCTCGGGCGTCATTATTTGGGGTAATGGTGGTGGTGGAAGGCGCTGGAATGGGAATTGGAATTGGGACGTGCTGTATAGAGAAGCTTCCAGCCTCCCTCCTCACTCGTGTCCCACCAACACCATTATCAGAGTTCACCACCCCACCAGTCATCGGCACCTCCCGCTGATAATCTGACCGACTCTCAGAATAGGTAGCCACTCTTCGAGTCCCTGACACGTCATTGCTGTCCTGGGATGAGGGTAGGGTGGTAGGTGCTGGAGGGGGCACGTGAGGTGCATAACGGGGATTAGCGGTGTTACGATCTCGGATATCGGTCTCCGGAGTCGTCAAGATCGGGGGTGCTTGGATGGGATCCCTCCTCGAACTTCTCCCTCCACCAACTCCGCCAACACTGTTATCAGAGATGGCCATCCCAACACCCTGTGCCACCTCACGGTAATCAGTTCGACTCTCAGAGTAGGATGTAGGAGGTGGTGCGTGTGATGGATAACGCCGGTCTCGGAGATCGGTATCCGGGCTGGAAGTTAGGACTGGTGCTATGATGGGTTGGACGGGTTCCCTCCTCGAAGATCGTGTATCAGAGTTCACCACGCCTCCACTTGTGTTGGCAACTTGATTTAGTTCCCGGAGGTACTCGATCCGACTTTCACCGTAGGTTGCTATGACTTCGGTGGGATGAAGTTGGGGCTGGGAGATACTCGTTGTTCGTCGCCTCGAACCTGGGTTTGTTGGGAGATCAGATGAAGGTGCGGTTGTGGGAGGGGATACGTAACGGGTGTTGGGGGCGCTGTTGGTGGTGGTGCGTTGGGGTTGAGCGTCGTTGGGGGTGGGTTCGGGTGGTCGGGATGTTGTGGACCTCGCGGAGCGTCCTCGTTTGAGGGTGTTTCGTTCCCTCTCCCTTTCTCTCTCTCGCTCTGACGACGCTGCTCTCGTCTCCGTATTCCGATGATCCAAATCAGTGACGACCTGGGTAGAGGGTTGGATGTGTGTTTGTTCATAGGGTTGCGCTTCTTGTGGTTGGTCTCGGGGATGAGTGGGGTGAGGACGGGAGGAGTTCCTTGAATGACCAAAAGACGGAGTGCGCGTGCGATGACGATGAGATATCGAACCCGAACCTGCCGAGTCTGTAGATGAAGTAGCAGTGGAAACTGAGTCTGAAAGACTTGGGGCGGCAAGGACCGGACTGCCTTGAAAAGCTTTGGTAGTATCGAACGAAAATATAGAAGTAGTCTCGAAATGAGAATTAGGATTCTTATCGAAAGATTCGAAATGACCACTTGTCATTCGAGAATAATGAAAGTCGGCGATGGAACCACTCTCGCAAGCCATTGAATCGACGCTGGATGTTGTGCGGATTTTGGTAGAGAGGAGAAGGTGGTGGTCGTATATAGCGTTAGGATTAGGATTAGGATTGACGACGTTTTCCGGAAAAGTGGTTGGTTGGGTGTAGGTGTACGAGGGGTGGGTTTGGGGGAGGTCGATCGGAGTGGGATCGGTGGTATGTGAGGGGGCGAAGGCGTAAGTGCGATCAGTTTCCGTGGTAGGGCGGGAGGAGATGGAGGTCGATAACGCGCGACCGTAGTCGAAGTCTGTCCTTGCGGACTCCGTACGAGGACGGGTTAGGACATTCGAAGTGTGCGAGGGGGCTGTTTGTTGGGTTTTTTGAAGCTAGAATGCCGAAGAATTCGTTACGTCAAACGACTAGCACAAAGACGGCCACACTCACCTTGCCCGAACGACCTTTCGAAGATGTTCTCGTCGTGGAATTAGTGCCCAAGCCCAGCGCGGACAACATCGCAGGAGCGAGGAGTGGAGAGAAAGTACGTTGAAAAAAAGGGGCTAAAGGAAATTCATGGGATGCCAGAGGGTGAGAGGGTAATATGTCACGCAACATGAGGGATCCATGCACGACCCACTCCATTCACGCCTCCTCAATGAGTCTTGAAAACTCAAAGAAACTCTCGTGATCGGGAAGCTCAGGAAGCCATGCATGATCGAGAGGGTGGTTCTCTGATGCTCCGCGAGTCCGCACAGTTTTATGACAGAGCATAAGTACTTATGGCAGTTGTCTGAGCAAAAAAAGCGCTGAGTGGGTTGGATTTGTGGAGGCTAGGACGCCCGCAACACGAGGTGGACTTGCCTGGAGGAATAACTCTGGAATGAAATGAAGTCGCTGGCTAGGGAGCCTGCGCCAAAGCTTGACTTCGCCTGCACTCGCTGCTGGTGCTGGCATCGTGTACCCCGGGACCCTGCGAGTCGCGACGGATCACCGAACAAAGTTTCGGAGATGACATGAGGATAGTCGCAAGGCCTGGCAGTCACACTTTGGTCACCAAGGTCACCAATTCACCTTGCTGTGACATCAAGTTCTTCTCCCCGCCATTTCGCTCTTGCTGTTTCCCTACCACGTCTCTGTTCCCGTGGAAGAGTTCTCGTATTTTTACTGGGAATTAGTGCACTGCGAAAGGGGGATACTGAATGCTAGGCTGAAATTAGCTTGCCATTGCCGTCAAATATGATGCAGGCTTTGCACCAGGAACTCATACCTGCCAGCGGTATCGAGTATGCAACCAGTCTCAATCTAACACCCTCCACAATCACAGACCACGCTGTGCCAGCCCAGCCGAACAACGCAGCACGCCACGAACTCACACCGCGCGTTCTCTGCAACGTCGTTGTCGCGCGTTCCAACCTTCTTCGCATATTTGAAGTCCGGGAGGAACCAGCTCCTATTCTGGAAGGGGTCGAAGATGAGCGGGAAAAGAGGGGCAGAATGAGGAGAGGGACTGAGGCTGTGGAGGGCGAGATGGAGATGGACCAACAGGGAGAGGGTTTCGTCAATATGGGCGCTGTAAAGGTGACTTTGATAACCTTACCTTCACACCCAAAATGTCATTGCCACACAAACTCCTACCCACCCAAAAAAATCAATTGATTTTCTCTCATTTGGTTGGATTTTTGAGTAGCAAGTGGACAATGACTGTCCTCTGAACCGAACGCTGACGAGCATTTTTCGTTATCCTCTTGTTCTATCCAGTCTACCGGCCAGAACGATGCCAACCCGCAGCCCCCAACGATCACTCGTTTCTACTTTGTTCGCGAACACCGTTTGCATGGAATAGTGACAGGGTTGGATAGTGTCAAAATCATGGCCTCCCTCGATGACAAGTTGGATCGTCTCCTCGTCTCCTTCAAAGAAGCAAAGGTCCGCTCCCCTCTCCCTCCCCTCGGGCTTATCTTAGCCTCAAACTGATACACAATATCTTTAAGGTTGCGCTGTTGGAATGGTCAGATGCAGTGCACGACTTGATCACAGTTTCGATACACACATACGAGCGTGCTCCTCAACTGGTACGTAACTCCCTCTTCGCTCCTATCCACTCAATTTCGCTCAACCCTTGCCCCCGCCCCTCACAGTTATCTTTGGATTCGTCTTTATTCCGCTCCGAACTCCGAGTCGACCCTTCATCGCGTTGCGCTGCGCTCTCCCTCCCAAATGACGCCATAGCTATCTTACCCTTTTACCAATCTCAAGCCGAACTGGATGTTATGGATCAGGACCAGGAACCAATTCAGGCCAGGTACGCTCCAAATCCAATCTCACTTACGCTTCGCGCTATATCTTATCAGTTTCTCACAATGCGCTTTCTATCTATTGTTAGGGACGTGCCTTATTCTCCAAGTTACATCCTTGACTTGAACGCGGACGTCGATGAACGGATACACAACCTAATCGATTTCGTCTTTTTACCGGGGTTCAACAACCCAACCATAGCCCTCATCTGTCAACCTCAACAAACATGGACAGGGTACGTCTCTCTCACACATCCCCCTATCTACCCTACCTCAATGTCCCCCCTAGTCGGTTGAAAGAATACAAAGACACAGTCCGCCTATTCATCTTCACCCTCGACCTCATAACCCGTACCTACCCAGTAATAACCATAGTCGACAACCTCCCATACGACTCCATCTCCCTCCTCCCCTGCGCCACATCCTTCGGCGGAGTCTTGGTCATAGCAGGAAACGCTGTACTTTACGTTGACCAAGCAGCGCGGAGGGTGGTGTTGCCAGTCAACGGATGGGCAGCACGGGTTAGCGAACTCCCCACTCTCCCTATCCCCACTTCCGCACTGGAAGGAGGAGAAGAAAAGAGGAATTTAGAATTGGAAGGTTCTCGATCTGTTTTCGTCGATGACCGAACGGTATTCATCATCCTCCGAGATGGAACTGTTTACCCAATCGAGATTATCGTCGACGGAAAGACTGTATCGAAGTTGACTATGTCGAAAGCTTTGGCACAGACGACTATACCATCTGTTATCAAACGTATACACGAGGAGCTTTTGCTTATTGGGAGTACGGCTGGTCCTTCGGTGTTGATGAAAGCTGCTAGGGTTGAAGAAGTTGTGGTTGGTGATGTTGATGATGAGCCTAGTGCTCCTGCTACTGTTGTTGACCAGAAGGATGCGATGGATTTGGATGATGACGATGATGGTACGTGTGCTCTCTCTTTCGTAAACAAGATTTGGTGTTTATATTTTTCATATTTGGTAGATATCTATGGCGCTGCGCCTGATGCTGCCCCTGCGTTGAACGGACATGCCAATGGTGTGGTGGATAGTATCAAGACGAGATCTGTTATACACCTTTCGCTTTGTGACACCATACCGGGCCACGGTCCAATCTCTGACATCACTTTCAGCATGGCGAAGAACGGTGTATGCTGCTTCTACTTTTCTTATAACCCATCGAGCTGACTGTCTCTGGATTCCAGGATCGGTTTGTACCAGAACTAGTAGCAGCAACCGGAGTGGGGTCATTAGGCGGTTTCACTCTATTCCAAGTACGCTCAAATTTTTCTGTTATGTCGCACAATAATAACGACCTGGTGCTATTTTAGCGTGATCTCCCAACCCGGGTAAAGAGGAAATTACATGCTATTGGTGGAGCAAGGGGTATGTGGGCACTCCCCGTCCGACAAGCAGTCAAAGTCAACGGGATATCCTACGAACGTCCTTCAAATCCCTTCCAATCTGAAAACGACACGGTCATCGTCAGTACTGATGCCAACCCATCTCCTGGTCTTTCCCGGGTACGTCAACTCTCCTTGCCTCTTCACGGGAGTTAGACTTATGGTTGGCGATTTGAAGATTGCAAATAGGTCGACAAAGGCGGATATCACGATTACTACTAGGATACCTGGGACTACTATTGGAGCTGCGCCGTTTTTCCAACGGACGGCTATTCTTCATGTTATGACGAACTCCATTCGGGTACTCGAACCCGGTCCGTCTACCATTCCTTACATCTCGATTGGACTTCTTCACTCACTTGCGATCGATCTCCAGATGGGTCCGAAAGGCAGATAATCAAAGATCTAGAGAATCAGATGACCCGCCCAAAGATTCGGCACTGCAGCATCAGCGACCCTTTCGTCCTGGTGATCAGAGAAGACGACACGCTTGGGCTTTTCATCGGTGAAACCGAGAGGGGCAAGATCAGACGTAAAGATATGTCACCTATGGGTGAAAAGGTACTTGCGCCCTATGCATGTTTTGGTGTTGTGAACCTCGTGATCTCATTTGGACCGTCTAGAATTCTAGGTACATCTCTGGATGTTTCTTTGCTGATACTACTGGTGTTTTCAACCTTGGACCCGGAGGCAAATCGGGTTCGGCGAACGGAACTGCCACAACCACACTACAAGGTGCTGTCAATGCTGGTGGGCGGAGTCAATGGCTCGTATTGGTTCGGCCCCAAGGTGTCATGGAGGTATGTTACTTAGAGTTCTCAACACTATGACACCCTCTCACATTCACTAGATATGGACTTTGCCGAAACTGACTCTGGCGTTTTCCACTACATTATTATCGACACTTCAACCTGTTCTGACAGATTCCTGTGACCCACCAACTCCATCACCTCCTCCGGAATCACCTCGCAAACCTCAAGAATTGGACATTGAGCAGATCTTGCTCGCACCCCTTGGACAGTCGTCACCACGGCCTCATCTCGTCGTAAGTGTTCTTCTCAGACAATGCTTGAGGTGGTATTGATCTACGGCAACAGGTGTTCCTACGCTGCGGTCTGCTTGGGATATATGAGACCCTCCGATGTGACGGGTCCAGCGACGCCGTAGGCAATACCAGGCCTTCACAACTCTTAGTCCGGTTCGTGAAAACGGTGTCCAAAGTCTTTGACCTCCAAAACCTAGAGGAAGCGGAGAAGACGGTATTGGCAGAACAGAAGAAGATATCTCGACTGTTGATTCCATTTACTACATCACCCACGCCAGGCACCACTTTCTCAGGTGTTTTCTTCACTGGTGATCGGCCATGTTGGATTCTGGCGTCAGACAAGAGCGGAGCGCGAATACATCCATCTGGGCATTCGGTCGTCCATGCATTTACTGCGTGTTCGGTGTGGGAGTCGAAAGGCGATTTTTTGTTGTATTCCGACGAGGTCGGTCACGCTTGCCATTGGCCCGATTCTTTTCTCTCACCTTGTTGCACAGGGACCCTGTCTATTGGAGTGGATGCCCGATCTGCAACTCGGAAGCCAACTTCCGACTAGATTCGTACCACGCTCCCGGCCGTACTCAAATCTCGCCTATGATTTCTCGACGTCATTACTAGTTGCCACATCTTCCTTGCGGGCTACGTTTGCAGCTTTTGATGAAGATGGAAACCTGCTTTGGGAGCCAGACGGTTCGTCCATACCATTTGTGATGTCTCTATTCTTGATTCCGAATCCCACTCCATCAGCGCCCAACGTCTCATATCCAACATGTGACTGTTCTACGCTGGAGCTGATCTCTCCCGATACATGGGTGGTCATGGATGGGTAAGACTACTTTTCCGCACCATTCCGTATCTAACCCCTTGATAGTTACGAGTTTGCTCAAAACGAGTTCGTAAATGCATTGGAATGCGTGACGCTGGAGACATCGAGCACAGAGTCTGGGAGTAAAGACTTTATTGCCATTGGGACTACCATTGACCGGGGAGAGGACTTGGCTGTCAAGGGTGCTGTACGTGTAGACTATGGCTGTGTTGAGCGTAATATTGACCTGTTCTTATCTCAGACATACATCTTTGAGATTGTTGAAGTGGTTGCCGATCCAGACTCGGACCTGAAGCGTTGGTATCAGTTGCGACTTCGCTGCAGAGATGACGCGAAGGGACCAGTCACAGCTCTATGTGGCTTGAATGGATACCTCGTTTCGTCTATGGGTCAAAAGGTGATGTGGTCTCTGTTCAAAGACGACCCCCTTCTAAGCCCCACACCAGATTTTCGTTCGAGCCTTTGACCTCGACGAGAGGCTGGTCGGAGTGGCTTTCCTTGATGTTGGGATTTATGTAACGACCCTCCGAACGCTCAAGAATCTCTTGATCATTGGTGATGCAGTAAAGAGTATCTCCTTTGTTGCCTTTCAGGTACCCAGTTTCATTTCCAGCTTTACTGGGGAGACCTCTCATCCCGTTCATCGTATAGGAGGATCCATATAAACTCGTTGTGCTTGGCAAGGATATGCACACCGTCTGCGTGACTTCTGCAGATTTTTTCTTCGCAGACGGTCGCATGTCCATCGCCGTTGGCGATGAGGATGGTGTGTCGCGACTCTATGATTACGATCCCCACGGTATGCAATTTTTATTTGGCATGGGATATATACTGATCCCGTAACATCTAGATCCCGAATCACACAACGGGCAACTGCTCCTGTGCCGAACCGAATTCCACGGACAGGTCGAGTCAAGAGCCTCAGTCACGATTGCACATCGACCACTGAGCGATGGTGCTATTCCACAATCGAAGCTGGTTTATGGTGTGTCAGATCAAATATGTGGTCGATTGTAACTAAAGGATGATACAGGCTCTGCTGACGGATCGCTGACGGCCCTCGTACCTGTTGAAGAAGTTGTCGAGAAACGCCTGCAATTACTGCACGGCCAACTCACTCGAAACGTCCAACATACGGCTGGCTTAAACCCTAGGGCACACAGGTTGGCCGTGGCACCTGACCTTTTCATCTTGGTCTGACATCTCTGTAGGATCGTCCGCAACGATTTTGTTTCGAAGCCTCTCACAAAGGGTATTCTCGATGGCAATTTACTTGCTACGTTTGAGGACCTTCCGATCACCAGGCAAGAAGAAATGACTCGTCAGATTGGAATGGAACGGGGTGTGTTGTTGAGGGATTGGGTTCACCTTACCGAAGCGTGGTGATTTGGTTTGCATGTATCTTATTTGTTTGCTTGTACCTACTGCCTCATTTCTGTGTCTCGCATGGCGTTATCTGAACAGAAGACCCACAGTTGCATTATTTACAGGACCACCAACCCCAGATTACAAACGTAAGATCAGCTGCTTTATGCTCGACATCCAAAGCCCAATGTCATCGGAGACGGAGCCTTTCGTTAAGAGGTCTGTATGGATAGCCAGGGCAGCTTGTCGGTCGCGGGCTGCCATGGCTGTGGAGTGGAAGAAGTCAGGACTCGAAAGGGCGAAAAGATTTCACGGCTAACCTTGTGTCAATTCAACGAGTTGATCAACGACAGAGGGTGACAACGTCTCGCAGTTGAGAGCATCAAAAAGGACATTGATCCTTCTCTCGAAATCAGGCATTCGTATTTGAGGCTGGAGAATAGTCAGTGGGATTATGGAATCTGCGACGAAGCGGGGCGTACAGGGGCTATTTGCTTGAACCTGCCTAATTGCTCCGATATCACGTTATAGATTGGCAGCGAAGCGGGTGGAATATGGCTACGATCGCCGGGAGCTACACCAGAGTTTAAGTCGGGTTGATCTCCAAGAAAAGAGAACACAACTCACGATACTTTGGGGCTGGAGGTCCCTTTTTAGCCGGAGGTGGTGGGGGACGAGACCCACCGGAGCTTGGAAGAGTACTGATTCCTTGAGGAGGGGCAACATGTTGGGGACGTTGTTGCAGTGGGGGTTGTCCGGCTCCCATACTAGAGGGCGGAGGTGCATACGGCCCCGGTGCCTGCTGTGGTGGTGGAGTGCCTCGCATATATGAACTTGCGGGACCTGGGCCGTGACCTGGTGGCATGTGAGAAGGAGGAGCTTGTGTAGCTGGATGTTGACTTGGACTTGGCTGTACATGACCACGGGCATGGGGAGGGGGGGCAAACTGCGCCGGTGGGGGTCCTCTGGGAGGTCCTTGCGGTAATCCTGGTGGAGGTGACACCATTTGTTGCGGAGGCAGATTGTGAGGGACCATGCTTTGGGGATGAGCGGGAGGAGCAGAAGGCGTTCTCCCCGGAGGGGGATAGGGACCTGACATACCCGATGGATGAGGACCACGCTGAGGGGGAGGGCCGGGAGGGCCGGGAGGCTGACGCAGTTGAGCACTTCCTGCCCGAGGAGGGGGCGGGAGAGACGACTGTGGGGAAACATAGGGGGAACCAGGCGGTGGCATCGGAGATGGTAGGGCATTCGGGAACGGAGATACGATTGGTTGAGGTTTATTGAGATTCAATGGATTGGGTGTACGACGTTCAGTGGCGACAACAGGAGCGTCGTTCCAACCTCCATTAGCAATCCCTGAGCGTTTGGGAGGAGGAGGAAGGTTCGTTGGTGGTGCTGCTGGAGAGGAGAGATTACTTGCCGGGCGAGGGGGAGGAGGTAGCGATACGCCAGTAGGTTGCTGGGGGCTGTAGGAAGCCGTCTGCTGAGGTGCATATGTAGCAGGCTGTTGTGGCGCATAGCCGGTAGGGGCATAAGGGGCATAGGGAGCCGGAGGGGGTTGTTGATAGGCGGGTTGTGCAGGCGGACCACGAGGGGCGGCCGATGGTGCCGTAGGTGCATAAGGTTGATATGGAGCGGTTACGTTACCAGGAACAGAGGGTGGCACGGGAGGCAGACCCTGCGCGGACCATTGGTTGTATGGGTAGGTAGGCGCAGATGTAGGTGCCGATAGGGCGGGTGCCTGGGGGGCGACACCAATGGGTGACGACGCGACGACGGGCGAGGTGACATTCGCGCTAACCAACAGACGATCACGACCGCCACTGATATCAAATGGCGAACCTCCAGAAGCCGAGTACTCCAGAGGGGTGAGTTTCAAGAACTTGACAGCCTCTTGGACGCGGCCTTGACCGGCGAGGAGATCAGCGTATTCGAAGTACCTGTCGTAGAGCGCAGCCAACCTGAAGGTCCTTCCATCCGGATCCGCTGTTGACATTCCTTGCGAAGAAAGGTCAGAGTCCACGTAGTTAGCCGCCTTTCTGAAGACGGTGACTTTTTCGATGAACGATTGTAGGGCGTGAGCGTGTGCCGTATACCTGGAGCCTTTCATCTGTTCTTCATCGTCGACGAGCTTATCCTCTTCCTCCGCCAACTCTTCGATCCAAATGTTCACCAACCTCTCCAACCGTCCTGCGGCGAGGTATGTCAAGGTCGCATTCCTCCTGAACTCCCTGGCCTTGTCAGATGCATCCTCCGCTCCGGATCCACCAGAATTAGCAGCCGCTGCTGCCAAATGTGACTGGAACTCCAACCTTTGCCCAAGCTGTTCCGTCAAGCTCCCAAACTCTTCCGCGCTCGCAAATGTGCACAATACTACAAAGATCTCCTGCCACTCCCTCAAATCAGCGTTCTGGGCGATATCTGAGAGGTCGTTCGTCACGATGGATTGGAAGAGTCGGAGGTAAGGCAGCGCGGTCGTTCGGCGTTCGAAGTAGGCCTTTTGTGTACGTTGAAGAAGTTCGGGACCTCCACGCACAGCCAACAAGATGGCATCTGCGAACCTGTCCGATGACAAACACAGCGAGACGGCAGACTCGAAGTCTCCGAGAACTAAAGCCTTCGTAACAAGCCTATCCGTCTCGTCTTCGTCTTTCGGATATATCCTGAATGTGTTACTCTTCAAGGATTCCGATGCAACAGAACTGGGACCGGAACCGATGGTCGCGGCTACGGAAGAATCCAAGGCGTAGTTCATGTGCGGGACGACCATCTGATCGTGTGGCTGGACGAGGCCCATACTGCTGAAGAAATCAGCGGCAGCGTCTGTATGTGGCGTTCCAATCCCTCCAATAGCACCATTATCGTCACCGAACAGGCTAGGGGCGGTCGTGGTCACCGACTCGGCGTCGGCAGGCTGGGTCAAACTTGTAGTGTCGGAGTTAGCACTGGCGCTAGCACTAGCGGCGCTGATTTCAGAAGGGGTGGCCTCAACGGTGCTGCTCCCAGCTTCACCATCTTCGTCATCAGAGGGTTCGGGCTCGGCGAATGATACGACGGATTGTTGCTTATTATCGGAACCAGTCACGATGAGGTCCTCGACTGGTGATTTGGGCGGTTCCGTCAAGTTCTCCTCTGCTCTCTCCTTGTCCTCCGCCTCCACTTTCAGTTTGTTAATCGCTTCGGCCACACGAGCTGCGACTTCGGCTTTAGAGAACCCAAGGAGAGTGACTAACTCATCCCTCGAATCCGCCCTGAACAAACTCAATAGCGCCTTCCATCCCGCCCCACTGTCCGCGCCTTCCCCATCAGCAACGGCATGGCTAGACATCTCCTGTGCAAACGCATTCAAGGTGTCTCCTTCAATCGCCTCTTTGAGCTTCTGCATCCTCCGGACAACGCCTCCCTCCGTCTCCAGAGTTCTCAAATGGACCACACTACTCTGATTCTTGCCATGTCCCCCAGGCAAGTTACAAACACTGACCAACTTCCCGCCATACCCAAACCCAGCGCTTATCGGCCTCCTCAACCACTTGGGAGCCTGCTTCAAGGTGAGACTGGCTCTTTGGTTGTCGAGACGGTTGATACGTGACAGCGAGGTAGACGCAAGGTCGAAGATATCTGCACCGTCTGCGGAGGGTGCAGTAGCTGGGACGGGGGTAGGAGTAGGAGGTAAATCCGATGGTTCGTTCGTAGACTGGACGGAGTGGATGCCGATGGTACCGTCGAAGAAGGCTGCAGCGAAGAGGTCGGGATTACGGGGGCACCATTGGACTTCGAAAGCCCAATTGTCGGCTATCGGGAGCTGAACGACGATAAGCGACGAGTGACCTTGTCAGTTGGGAAACTACGTACCTCGCCGACGATTTCAGACGTCTGAGGGTTCCAACATAATGCCCTGTTATCCTTACCGCAGGACAGTAGGAGGTCGGGGTCCTCTTTGCACCACGACAGCGAGAGGACACCCTTCTCGTGTCCAGTGAGGATCTAAAGATGTCGCGAGGTCAAAAACAAAACCAAAAGAGAACCCAAGGGAGAAACTACCTTCTCTGGAGCACGAGCATTCCGCAGATCCCAGACCATCACGACTGGTGACGAATCATCTTCTGAACAAGTAACGAGTCTCGTAGCCTATCCAACCTCCATTAGAGATCACTCGGAGAACGAATGAAGGGCGCGCACATTATCTGGTTGCCAAGCTACGTCACTCATACCTCTCCTTCCTCCACTTCCACCAAAGGCTCCAGCGCCTCCACCACCACCGGCGAGCGTCCCTGCTCCACCACCATAAGCCAAGGCAACTACTTCCCTCTTTCCTCGGAGATCCCAAACGACAGTGTAGCCTGTACTACTGGATGTAGCGAGGACGTGGGCTACTTGGTTGTTCCACGCTAACGATGTGATTTCATGCAGTTTCTGGGAGCGAGTGCCGGGGGAGTAGGGTTTCGATGGGGAATGGAGGTCCCAGATGTATATCTACAAGAATAGATTAGATGAGCGAGAGGAGCATCCATGAGCAGAAAGAAAAGACCCACCTCTCCGTTTACGGCTCCGGAAGAAAAGAGACTGGTTTGGATGGGGTTAAAGTCGAGCCCCCGAACTGGTCCTGTATGCGCCGAGTTACGCAAGATTAAGGAATCACTAGGACTATGAATTAAGTTGATGGATACAAATGAATCTTGGATCAAACTGCGAAGGAAGAACGACGTACCTAGCCTGCGCCAAAATCTTCGAAGGGTCCCATAAGCCCAGTTCTCCACTCTCCATACCAGCAGCAATCACACCACGAGGGCGGGTCGCGTCGACCGCTCCCCAAGCAATGCGATTAAACCTGCACCGGCCAAGTCAACAGCTGCGCCTCTCAACTGTGATCGACTAAAGCATATACTGACCTCGAAGAGTTCGTAACAACACCCTTCGGCCCTCCCCTCCCTTCTTGCCCATCCAGCCCCATCTCAAACTCATCCTTATCCAAAAAATCCGGCGCCCATATTTCCAGGATGCTGTCATTGCTAAAACTCTCGTCTAGCGCACCAGCCACAGTCCCTGTCACCAACAACGGTAACGACGGCGAGGGAGACCAGGCGAAAGTCGACGTCCGATGTATTTCTTTTAATTTCATGTCGTTTGTGAGGGCCAAGGAAAGAAATTGGTGAATGAGAGGGTCGAAAGTGGTGAAGGGTGTAATGTTGGAATTGACGTGTCGGTACGCGACAACACGTAGCGAGTTCTCGCTACGTAGCCATCCCTTCGTCATCTCGTTGGGACTTAGCTCATCGGACTCATTGTTACTTCTCTATCGACCACCATCGCGTTGTCCCTGCTTCATCCCGCCTATATCATGCCATTTGGTGAAATAGTCTGCGGCTCTCCAGGTTCGGGCAAATCCACCTATTGTTACGGCAAACACCAGCTCTTCACCGCACTCAATCGACCTATTGCAATAATAAACCTCGATCCTGCGAACGAACACATCCCATACCCCTGCGCAATTGATATCTCATCTCTAATCACCCTGCAAGATGTGATGGACGAGCACGGATTGGGTCCGAACGGCGGTATGCTGTATTGTATGGAATACTTGGACGAGAACTTCGACTGGCTAGAGGAGAAACTGAGGGAGTTAGGGAAGGACGACTATGTGGTGTTTGATCTTCCAGGACAGGTAGAACTGAGCACCAACCACGAGAGCGTCAAGAAGATTGTCGGAAAGCTGACGAAAGCTGGTTATCGGGTGCGTCTTTCTCGCTTCTCTCTCGCTATCAGTCCGTGATAGTGAACTGATTTCTTAGCTAGCAGCCGTACATCTTTGCGATGCCCACTACATAACGGACGCCTCAAAGTACATTTCCGTGCTCCTCCTCTCGCTACGAGCCATGCTCCACCTCGAACTACCCCACGTCAACGTCCTCTCCAAGATCGACTTGATCTCCCAGTACGGAGACTTGGGTGAATGCCAAGCCCCTCCCAAACTTCCTCGAATCGACTCTCATCTATATTGCCATAGACTTCAACCTTGACTTCTACACTGAAGTTCAAGACCTCTCGTATCTCGAAAACACGTTGTCCTCTTCCTCCCCACGTTTCGCTGCTCTCAATATGGCTATATGCTCCCTGATTGAAGATTACAGCCTCGTCGGATTCGAAACTCTAGCTGTTGAGGTCAGTCGATTTGTCTTCTCCAACCAGCGTACATCGACGCTAGTAATTCTTCTTCAGGACAAACATTCCATGCTCCACCTCACCCACGTGATCGACCGAGCAACAGGCTGCGTCTTCCTCCCTCTTCCATCAAAAGACCAATCATCTACCTCAATACCCTCCTCGGTTCATCCTACTTCATCCACATCAAGACCAAATGACTACGCACTCTTCTCGACGGCGGCAGGTGCAGTCCCAGGTCCAATGTCAGATATCCGTGACATTCAAGAACGGTGGATAGATGCTCGGGATGAATGGGATGCTTGGGAGCGAAAGGAATGGAGGAAGGAAGGTGAGATCCTTCGGGATGAGAAGACTAGGAAAGGAGTTAGAGATAGGGTTGGGAAGGAAGGGGTTGGTAGTTAGGAACACCTAATCAAAGAGTTACTGAAGTGATAAGAACCAGAAAAGTGTTGATAATGGTTGGCACAGCAAAAACCTTATAAGTTTGTGTTCAAGGAAGCTTATTGACATTGGAAAAGGCAAACACCAATTCTAGGAGAGTGGGATGTGTTGAGGATGTCCATTTTATGAGAAACCATGCAAGAGGCTGAGCCTAGGAGGGATGGTCAAGTAGGCTTAAGTGGGTTGTTGAATCCACAAACATTTATATTTTGAGAATAGATTGAGAAAATTTCTGCTGGACCAGGAGAGACAAGATGTGGACAAGATGGATGAGATGTGATGTGAAATGACACAATAGGACAAGACTAATTCTCAAGTGCTACAAACTGGTTCAAAAAGTGAAAACTGGAGAAGTGAAGTTGATACATACCAAGTGAATGATCAGCAATGAGAGAATGAATGAACCTCTCACACCCTGCTTTATCAGCCCAAAAAGACTGAGGATCTATCTGCAAGCTTTTTGTGGCAACTAAAAGCTGGGCAAGGATATCCAATGCATTTATATCATGCCAAACTTGCTGAAAGAATCTATCCCATGGTATTTCACCATGTTGTGAACACGTCTGGACTTGTATATTTTCTGTTGTTTTCATTCTTTTATTGGACTTCCTTCGCTTTCGTATCATTTCCCTTGTCTATGATACTCAGCATCCTTTTATCTTATCTTATCTTATCTTATCTTGGACTTGGTACTATTATTAGCATCCAATGACTCGTCTCGGACAGCCTCGTACAGCCTCATCATTGTTCTCTGTTTCATTGTTCTATCTTCATTGTTCATCGTCATTGTTCTGAACCTTAACTCGCTTGCCATTGTCCTTAGACATTGTCTCGTCTGTTATTGTCTATAGTACATTGTTCGTATATCCCATTGTTCTTGTAGTATATAAGGACA
>KL197732.1:318805-338160 GCA_000697665.1 Jaapia argillacea MUCL 33604
CTCCGCCCTTCGCATTAGATGGGTTCTACAATATTCAGGACCTCACTTTCTCCAAATAAAAATCGGGATCGTGAGCACCATATCATCCGTGAAACAACTCTTGATTTATGTAGGTCTGGATCTGAAGTGGAAACGGCATGGTACTCGGTGCAAGATTCTTGCACGGTAACATGGGCCATTTTCGGCCAGTTTTTGATTTCTCCATCATCTTCGACTTGTCCAGTCGACATGTAAATAGGGCATTCTCATTAGTTCCAATAGATAGAATGAACATATTTTTTTGAAGAGGATCGGAGCAGGGAGGAAACCTCAGAAACGAGACCTTGCACTACCAGTCACGTTTGCATTACGGGGGCAACGATAGTAAATTCAATGCGCCCAATTCACCATCTCAACCACACCTTACAACGCATAATTGGATGACGGTCCACTAGTGCCACTCGCTGGAACTCCTCACATTCCTGCTCTCTGCGGTGGCCGTACGCGCTCTACCCAAACCCATAACTTCACCCTCAAATCTGGCGGGGCGCCCCTTAGACATCCGTCCTTATCTCCAAGATCAGGACATCGCCCTCGTCTTTCATCCCGACGTGCCCACAGCATTCCCAACGCCGCAACTCCCCTCGGTTCACCATGATTACGCCAGCTATTCACCCCGAACGCATCCGTCGACCTGACATCACCTCGTCGGTGTGTCGAGGAGTAAGGATTAGACCCAGTAGCACCAGCACGCTCCGAGGAGGGACTCCTGAGTGATTTTCGGTTGGGCGCCTTGGCTGGGCCAAAGAGGAAACCCGTGACGGATAGAGAGAAGGGCCTTGTGGTGAATGAAGGATGACGCTTCACAAGTGAATTTCTATGGCTTCGGTATGTCTGAGATGCCAGAACCTCCGTAACTGCTTACACGACTCCTCCATGGCTGAAGGAGACAACGCCGCCAAACGACCCGACTTAAGATAACATCCGGGTCAGATCCTGCAATATATACGATGGAGAAGTTGTCTCGTCGCTTGCCGATGATGTCATCTCGACGCAGAGACCGGGTACCACCGTCCCCGCAAGAACCCACGAGCCCAGTCGCCGCTCACACCATTCATCATCGTGATTTCGCTGACCAACGAGGACTACTTCGACGTATAGGTCCCGGGCCATCGGAAGTTGGACGTACCAAGGACTCCCAGACATCCCGCGCGTTGGGCAGAGTTCTTTCGACCTGGAGCCTGCTTGCAATATATTCGGAAGATGCAGTCGAGTTTCGCGGACGACCCAGATGCGTACAAGAATCCAGATACTCGCTGGCCAAAAAAATTTTAATGAAGTGCGTTGGCCAAGGATTGTGACTCGTCGAGCTTCGGCTATCGAGTTTCTTGATCCAGCAACGCGGAGCGTTGGACCCTCAGTTGGAGTTTGGCGGGAAGATATTGGTGTATTGTAAAGTACGTCGCAGTGACATTCTCGTTCCCCCATCGGACTCAAGGCCAGATCGACTTCGCGGAAGGTGACGGATCGAGGGATTACTTTGAGCCTTTGCTCGTCAACTTCGGATACCTCTTCTGTGTCGAACAGTCAATATTTACGACTCCGAAACGGATAGTGTAGCCTTACACCCTTCATTCATAAAACTGTTGTTACCAAGCCTGGAACAATGAGGAGTCACCGTCCGAGCTCATCAAGCAAACCTGCACCACAGCGATTATTATTCGGTTTTGCGAAATCGAAGGCACTTGACTTCGACGCCGACAGTGCCCTTGGAGCTTCAAACACTGGAAATATCTGTAGAACCTACGTTACCGAAACCGGCGGGGTCTGGCGACGAGGCGGTGTCGGTTGAGAGTGTAAAAGAACATACGTCAGTGGATAAAAACACTCTTTCGTTACCAACGGGGAATTGACCAGGAAAACTAAAAGCAAGGACGCTTTTAGCTCACTTCGTCACGCATGTGGTTCGATGACTCGGATACAAAAACATTCGATTCAATTGAAACACTCGGACTCGGACTTCCAAAACGTACAACTCTTCAATAAAACAAACAACTGGTACTGCGGATGGGTGAACGGCTCAAAGCAGCCTCGGAGTAGATCAGGCCTTCACAATCTGCCAGAAACATTCATCGGCGGTCGCAAAGTCAGACACGATGTTGGGCTGCAATTCATGATCTTCAAATCTGACGCCGACCTGGAAAGTTCATCAGCGCTGTGCTGTCGGTCGAATATTGCGTGACAACGACGACATACCTGAGTACCTTGTTGGTCACAGTCGATACCCCAGTGGGCTGGCCCAACGGTCATCGCATCGCGGAATATCCTACATTGTTGATACCAAATAAGTAAGCGGAGCTGCGACATGGATTTTGGACTGAGAAGATACTCGCATGTAAGTGCTGTCACTTTGGAGAGGGTGGATTACCCAATTGGCGACGATCAAGTTCGAGTCCGAGATGTACAAGCGCCCGGCTGCGTCCACAGCCTGGCGACCATTGAGAGGGGAACCTTCTTGAACGAGCGAGACCGTATACACGAAGCCTTTCTTGTCGACCCTCTCGATGAACCACTGCCATACAAAAGGAAGCGTTAGTTACGTCTCAAATGCAATCCGAAGTCCTGGGTATGCGAGTTGACTTACGGTGGCCGGCGAAAGGTCTGAAACGACGCGAACTTGGGACTTTCCTGTGCTGATGTTGATGTTACCATACTTGACGTTCTTGATGGTGTATTTTCCACTGTCCAGTGGGCCTGGTGGGGGGTGCGGCGGGGTGGGAGGAGTGGCTTTAGTGAGTTTCCAGAAGGCAATATCCTTGGTCTCGGCAGGAGTGCCCTCGGAAGTCTTAATGATGTCTATGCTTGGGCGGCAGTCGACCTATCAAAGCATCAAGTCCCATCCGATGTGATGATCAAGAAAATTCACACGAACTTGAGTTCCCGCTTTGTTCGAAGGAAGGACCCAAGAGCCGCCACCGTTCGCAGCGGTAATCCTGAAGAACAATCGACCATCAACGCAAATCCGATCCAAACTCAGAGCTGGGACACATACTGGACAGACCCATCTGGGTTCTCGGGGAGATACCACAATTGCTTATCGAGTCCAGTCGCGATTTGAGAAAACAGCTTCTCGTCTTTGATAGTGGTCTCGCGTGGTTGGGGGAGGAATCCGGACGAATTTGCAACTACCGAAATGTAGTAACCTCCCTTGGAAGGTGCAGAAACGACGGAGAACTAATGTTTGCGGTGTTCAGATTAGTGCATGGGGACAAAAGGGTAGCTGAGGGAACTGACTATGGCTTCATCCTTCGCTGAGACGATGGGGGCGATGTCAGTCTGACCGTTCGCGACGGTGAGGCCGATGGTCCCGTTGACGGTGTTCTTGATCGTGTAGTATCCAGTGTCGGGCATGCTGGGCGAGGGGCTTGGTGGAGAATGGTTGGCGAGGCATGATTTATATTTTGCAAGGAGTAGCCATAGAGGAGAGGGTTACGACTTGATGGAGGAGGGAAAAGCCCGACCAGGTCTGAACCCTACGGGTTAGGTCACATCGCGACAAGTAATGTGGAATGGAGGGAGTTTGGATCGATCGTTCTCTCCAGCAAAGTGGATACCCTGGATTGGAAGCAAGCAAAGCCTGATGGAGGAGTTGTACCGCCGTTGCGAGAGAATAGTTTCAAAATCGCCGATTATCGCTGACTTGGTTCTGTGCGACTTCTTGATGCTAGCTGCTGGGCCCACGCGGTACTAATCGATGGTAGAGTTGTATCTTATCAACTGCTATTCCTGTAAGGAACAAAGTATTGACCCCGAGTTCATTAACACCGGGAGCATTTCATACGGCAATCAGAGCTTCGGGAATAATTATGCCACGCTCACCTGCGATTCTGAACTTTAAGTTCACCCGCCCCTCTGTCTTGCGATATTGTCTCCGGCCACCGTGACATTTGTTTCACGGAATGTCAAACTCCCCGAGTGGCTTTGCTGTCTTGCGCTTACCCACCACATCTTCTGGTGACCATGAGGCGACGTTGTTCGAGTCATTTGTGGAGCGCACTTGTTCTTGGGCGGTTGCGACCTGTCAAACCATCCACCTGCACGGCTCTACTAACTACTTAGTACTAACGTGATCCCCACGGTCACCGCCATGCAGAGCAGCCGCTGGAATCCAACTGGTACTTACTCTAGGGCTGAACTCAGGAACTAGAATCTCACCATTCTCTCGGAGCGGGCTCATTGTATCTTCTGATCCAAGTGCGCACGGCAAAGACGGCTGCTCAGCATGAGAATACCAACAATTCTTCAAACCTTGGAGAGTTGATTCGCTCCTGCCCTGCCTCAGCCACTCCTCGCCGTTCCGACCAATATTACCATTCGGTGGCAGGTTTTGCGCGGCTTACTTCTAGCTGCGAACACACGATCGAACGACTTTGGCTTCGCAGGTACCGTACCGCCTGGTGTCGAGGCAAACCAAGCGGCTGGTATCTTTTCCTATTGTAACGTCGACTTTTGGGGTGCACAAGTTCGGACAACTCTTCCCTCCGTGATACGAGTCCGAACCCCATTTCTTCGCGAGGGTGAGGACGCTTGGATAGCTTCATCGTAGGTTTCTTCACCGGCTTCCTTTTCTCCCGCCCCCTTTATCCCCATCACATGATCTCTCGTTTGTAACTTATAAGCCTCAGAACGCTCCCTCACAACCAGACAAGCTTCGACTTCCACTCCAGTGAAACCAACACTAGCCTTTCTCCAATATGACCGACACCGCTCCCATCGAACTGAAACTCGCTGAGCTCAGCGTTGGCGATGAAGAAGCACGCGTCGACCCTTACATTACCCCCATCAGCGCTCGTGCCATCATTCCTAATGGAGTCTACATCATTCGTTCCTCGTCCAAAGCCAACCTCTGTCTCCAGCTGAATACCGACGACGGCACCAACAGCATCACAGCGTCGAACAGAGATACCACGTATAAGAATCTGAACCAGCAGGTCAGCAATCTAACTATATCTTCTGTGCCTAGCAGTGGGAATTGATACCAACTTCTGCTGGATAGTGGTTACTCACCCGGCAGTCAGATAACAGTTACAGGTTCATGAATCGCGGACGCGCCCTCGAAATGGCAGCGCTGCTCAAGACCTGTGGTGGCGACCCAGGCTCTGTTGTAGGCTCCAGCGAAGATTTCTTCTGGATGCTCACTGCCTTCCAGGACGCTTTTATGTAAGGGTCCGTTGCCGTGCCTCACTATTGTTGCTGAGAGACTTCGTTACCAGAATCGGAGATCCCAACATCGCTTATGTTGTCAACCTCACTAATGGCGGCACCCCCACCGTCAGTATCCTCTTCACCCAATTGATATGTGGAACTTTGCTGACATATATTGTTTTCAGAACCGAGTCGTGACACTGCACTTATTTGATCCCGATGTTTGTCATGTACCTTTTGGCCATGTTTCATCAGTTGCTGATTACATTGATGCTTTAGAATCGACTGGACAAACAAAGCTGGCATTTCGACTTGCTGAAAGGAACGGCCCCAGAAACCCAAATCCTCCCAGGATACTCTTACCGCATTAACAACGTCTCAACCGGGAGAATCCTGGGTCTCTACAACGTCACTCCATACATGTTTGCTGCCGGGACCGGAGACGGATGGTATACCACGGTAGGTCTATTCTTCAATCCTCACCCAACGATATTCTCAATATGGCCCAGTGGCTCCCAATCTTCGATGCCGCCGGGAAAATGTACATGGCGAATAGCTCCCCTCGTGGTGGCCCGCCTGTCACTACTGGATACTTGACGAACGGAAATCTCAGCACCACTCCAGTTGTCAGCCGTCTCATATTTGCTGAACCTGTATCCGACAGCGCCTTCTAGTATGTCATACCATGCTTCTTCAGTGGGAGTACACAACGTCTCACCGTGTTTCTAGCATTGAAGTCGACTCGGACGGCTCAGGGGACGTTGTGGCCGACAATACTCTCGCCAATTCTTATGTGAGTCGCATCATTCCTCTCTCATATTGGGCTTGATCTGATTAGACAATGTGTTTCCAGGCGTCTTTTGAGCCGCTGGACAAGACCAAGTCGACTCAGAAGTGGAAGTTGACTCGTATCAACATGTGAGAAGATAGTGGTTTTGACCGTCCATTCCAGTTTGAAGCCTCGTCTCCTCCGATCTTGTCCGCCATTTGTAACAGTAGCTTGTAGTGTGAATGCTGAGATGATCTCAATCTGTCGGCTTTCCTCTTGCTCTGATAACTTAAAAGGCTCGAGTTTCACGATGGATACAATCAAGGGTACCGTTCCCTACCGTTCCTTGCGAGGGCGGCCATATCTTCCTAGTACTGGTACCCCGAGTCTGTGTACATGCCATGTCCTGTTGGATCCTGCTACTCACTGGTACAACTGGTAAGCACTCCAAGTCCGAGTCGTGGGCTCGTGAAGTAACTCCGAGTCCTCAGCCGCTTTCGATTTTTAATCACACGACTTGACTGGCTCTGTGTTGCACAACATCCCGTCATACCAAATCCGAAGAGTTGCGACCTGTTCATCATTCGTTCCCGCGCCGCCCCAGGCCAAGATACTAAGCTTTCAGAAAACCACCATCGACCTCCAAGTTTGCGTGGTCACAGGAGAAATATCACAGACACAAGAAGGCAGGCTGGAGACCAGTGAACGGAAGTGTCCTGTCACTGGGCCTCCTTTCAAGAACGCTCGTTGTGGTCACTCAGATCTCAAGACTCACTTGTCGGGGGCAGTGGTACTCAGTCAGGTTCCGCGGGACTCTGCTCGTATATTAGATTCTGAGATATCTGAACCCTCACACTACATCAAATTTGTACAACTCAGGATTTGGAAAAATCCGAGATTTCAGAGTGGGATTGAACTGATTACTGGTTAACGCGAGTCATTTCCCATTTCTGAGTGATTTACTCGTGTTCAAGGGTTCGAACGATACCTGGAAAGGAATCAGCGAAGATTACGGAGGGGTGCCAAGGAAACTTACATAGCTAGTGGGGAGAGTATCGTCGGCGACACATCCCCAGATGTGATCGTTCTGCATGGTAACGATCCACTGCCCACCATAACGTGAGTAAGTTGTCATAATATTCGAAAGTGTAGGTTCAGCTTGGATGTGAACAGATGGTTATATGCTGTCGGGAATAATGGTACGGGCAGCAATTGCGGTCGCGTATTTATTGCGAAGCCGAGAGTTTGAGAGCATCTCGCCATCGGCAACACTGGAACCTGTGGAGAGGAATCGGACATGGCGCGGAATGTTTCGATTCGAATCACGTAGGGAACGGCTGGCTTCGATCGTATTGGAGGACTTGGCAGGATTCAGTTTCTATGAAAAATTGGTAGGAAGAACTATGAAAGCAGAATGGACATGAACAGGAGTGGGGAGCTCGCTCCGCTCTCCGCATCTTCACCAACGCCGGGGGATAGATTCCTAGTGCCCACCCCAAAACCGAGACATTGGAGGGAAGATGGAGGGGAACTACGCCAGAAGTTTGTGACCACGGGGATCTCATGGTACCGAAGGGGTCGAGTCAGAAATCTCACCTTCGTTGCTGAAACAGCTAGATCCTTCTCAACCAGGTCGCAGAAAACTCGCGACCGAATGGTAATTGGGAGACGGCGTCCGGATCCTGAGTTGAGGTGCCAATGGACTTTGGACAGTAAGTCCCATTGAAGTCATGACACCGGACTTGGAGCACTGCATGTGAGTCATTTTTAGGATGTCGTACAAGGCTATCGGAGGGCTTACGATGCAAGTTTGAGACGGTGCACTGAAGTGCGTGATTGGATTCGTAACTCCGAATGTCATTAATTGCCCAGTCGAACCGATGGCGCGGATGATTGAAAGATCGCAAACAACTATGATAAACGGTGCGCCCTCCAAATTGCATGGACTTTGACAACACACGATCGTAGGAAGGGCGACAGAGCCACTCGGGGATCTTGACCTCCGCGATCAAGGCTGACATGCGTACAAATCGGCTTGGGACTAGAGATAAGTTATTGCCAGCGAAAGAGAGGCTGTGTAGCGAGCTCCAAACAATGAGGTCGGAGTGATGGCGAGTTCTTGCAAATGATTCCGAATATCTCATGGGGTTGAGAAATGTGCGCCTGGCGAGAAGTGCTGATCGAGCCGTTGAGTGACAGGTTGATGCTGAAGACAAGGAGTTTTGAGAGCTCCGGTTGATCACCCGAGTGCTGTAGCAGTGTTGTGTTGAGGAAGCCGGTGATGATGCCGAGCGATTGTGACGATTGTCACAAATGTCACTCGCCAGATGATACGCGCATCGCTCAACACTTTTCAACACCCTGAAGTGGAACTAGTCCTGCCCTCCTAGCTTGGGAATGAAAGGTATCGGAGTGCCATGTATTTGGGCGTTGGGCCGAAGTACTGGCTGAATGTTACGTCCAGAGGAATCGATCCCGAAATCGAGTCTAACGTGTTGTCGGCTTGCTCTGCCCTCACCCCAGATTGTCATCGGTATAATGAAATGGAAAGCCTCCCTAGGAACCTTTCCCAATTTCGAAAGCGCAGTCGATTTATCCTTACACGCTCAATCCTCCACCCCGCCGGGTAGAAGAATCTATCAAACTTCCACCGCCGGTGCATGGCCCCACCACAACCTTCTCACCCTAGCTATGAAAGGACCACAAGGCACCTATCCTTCGGAAAGTTTGTAATCGTGTCGGCCTTTCCTCTCCTCCATGAACAACTCCCCTTTTTCCCCAGCACCGAGTCCTGTATGTATATAAACTGCACCTCGTCGCTCATTTTCCCTCAGCACAGTTACATCCCTCAACATGGTCGACACTGGATTCTACACAATTGAGAACACCGTTAACGGCACCATTGGTGTCGGCGTCGCCGCCGCGCAGACCAATCTCGCCCCCATCGTCTCGTCGACGGACCAAGTCATTGTGAGTTCTCCCAGAGTAACCCTCTTGATAAGCCCATATTGATGTCGATTCATCGTACCTTCAGTTCAGCGTTATTTCCGTCCCATCCACTGGAGGATACCACATCACCGCGATTGCGACATCGGCGGGATTCCTTCCCCAACCGCGCGAAAGTACTATCAAGGACCAGAAATTATTTGCTCGCGTAGCAACCGGTGTCGATGAACAGCTATGGTACATGCCCCAAAACCCAGACGGCTCTGTGCAGTATGTGGCGGCGTTGGAGCCCTTAGCGACTATCCGCTGATCTTCGAACTTGCACCAGAATAACCGCGGCCAACGGTGGCGGCTCTTGGGTCCTCGCTTCGAACAAAGCGGGGACACAGGTTTGTGAAACCCATGATTATTCTCTTGAATGACACTCAATAAAATGACAGGTCGACTGCCGCACAAGCACGTCTGCCTTGAAGACCTCCGAGCTCGCCGCTGCCAATATCAAGGACATCGCCTTCTGGAAGCTCACTAAGGCTAATATTCCCTCCCCGCCGCCAACCCCACCAGGCCCGCTCGAAAGTGGAAAATACACCATCAAGAATGTCAAGTATGGAAACATCAACATCACCTCGGGGTCGTCCAATGTTAAAGTTGTATCCAACTCTAAGCCCGCCACCGTAAGTCAAATCGCATTTTGTGAATTTGAGCTTTGTTTGGAACCTGATTGAACTTTATTTCGCATGGCAGTGGTTCATTGAGAGGATCGACAAGAAAGGTTTCGTGTATCAGGTGTCGCTTGTTCAAGAAAGCTCCCCCCTCAATGGCCGCCAGGCTGTGGACGCAGCCGGGCTCTTGTACATCTCGGACTCGAACTTGATCACCGCCAACTGGGTCATCCACCCCCTCCAGAATAAGAACAATTACATGCGAGTATCTTCTCAATTCGAGAATTTGTGTTGCATCCAGCTTATTCTATACTTAAATTTAGGATCTTCCGTGATTCGATGACTGTCGGACCGGCTCATTGGGGAATCGACAACGCCAAGGAAGGCACCCAGGTATGAGTCATACCTCTTTAGCAGATTATTTGACCCTAATCTTATCCCTCGGCAAGGTCGGGGTTAGGTTCGAAGATCACCAGTTGCAGCACAATATTGTCAGCGACTTTTTGACGGCGGACGAGTGCTTCTGGGAGATCGTCAAGGCCGAATGAGCGCATCATGCGGTCGTTCGCTCGATATTGTATTGTTTGATGAATGGTGCAGTGCGATTGTTGTTTTGTACCGAAGAATTTGTACGTTTGCGAGTCGAATCAGAAGTTTTGGTCTGATGAATTTCTCGAAGATACCCAGTTTCAACTTGACGGCGTTCAGTGATTACAGCGATGATTATATGGGATCCGTTCTGGTCCTTGAACACTTTGGAAGCAACCTTTCACGCCAACTATATATGTATGCGATTTACGCTGATTTACGCCAAAGCTGCATTGGCGAAGAGTCACACCTGTCACGTGTCACACTGGCATTCGATTCTCCATCCATCAAAGATAAGTAGTGTTGGGGAAGAAAGTCCCCTGTAATTTACATGGTAATTTACCGTAACTTACTGTAATTTACCAAGGGCCTCTGGGGTATGTAAAAAAAAAAGGGTAAGAAAGGTCTCTCCGCCAGAAGCCTTTCAGGGCTACCATCGTTGCTCTTGAGCCCAAGAGCAGCGAACCATCTGTCGATGAAGTCAAGGAAGCCAAGCTCATTTTGAAACCCCTCTGTCCCCCGAGGCCCCATTCTGCTGTTTTCTGTTCGATTATGTAAACTGTAATTTACCCGTAATTTACCCCTGTAAAAAATCCCACCTCTCTGGATGCCCCGCCCACTTGTAATTTACCATGTAAGTTACGAGCCAGGAGGTTTTTCCCCCAACACTAATCAAAGATGCTCAGCTGACAATTCCAAGGATATCCTCGAACTCTTCTCGCTCTATGTGTATCGGTTTCTTAGCTTGGTCAGACCAGCGGGTAAACATATGCGACTTGCGTAAATAGCTATGTAGGTTCTCCAGATAACTCCCGCCAACACTCAACGCTGACCATGTCGATCTCAGATTCATCAAGTCTCCCGTTCACCTCCCTCTTCATCGATGGTCAATGGGTCCCCTCTTCCACCTCCTCCACGTTCCCCGTGTACAATCCCTCTACTCCTTCTTCCCCAGTTGGCCACTCGGCCTCCGCCTCCGCAGCCGACTGTAATTCAGCTCTCACCTCCGCTGCTACCGCCTTTCGTACCTGGGAACACACATCCCTCTCAGCCAAACGATCCATATTTCTGAAGGCCGCTGAGCTACTCGCTTCAGAGAGGTACAAGAAGAAAGTTATCGAGGTGACGCAGAGTGAGATCGGAGCAGTTGAACCATGGATCCTCGGTACGTGGGCGCCAAGTGTGGAAAAGTTGAAGTGGACCGCTGGGTGTGTGAATGAGATGAGAGGTGAGACGTTCCCGAGTGATTTTGCAGAGGGCGCCCATGTTGTGGTGCAGAGGAGGGCTATGGGTGTTGTGTGAGTTTCGGGATTCACGTTCACTTATACAATTGCTGAATTACATGTGGCAGCTTCGCAATTGCACCTTGGAACGCACCCCTGATCCTTACGATCCGTGCTATTGCCATCCCCCTCATATGTGGCAACACAGTGGTGTTAAAACCTTCAGAGTTTACTCCAAGGACTCAAGCCATTGTAGTTGAGCTCTTCCAAGAGGTCTGCGAGTCGCCCTTTACATTTTCTTATGCACTCTCACTAAGACGACCCCTGAATCCTCCAGGCTGGTTTGCCGAACGGCGTTTTGAACTACCTGCCAATGTCCCGTGAAGACGCCCCTGATCTCACCAAACAAATTATCGCTCATCCTGCTGTTCGGAAGATCAATGTGAGTCTATACTTTCAACCCACCGCATTTCGTTTCTCCTTTTCGTGAATGCGAACTCTACATGAAACTGACGATCGACTTGCCGGACCTAGTTCACTGGAAGCGACCGCGTAGGCAAGATCCTCGCAGCGGAAGCGGCCAAGTACCTGAAACCTTGTGTATTTGAGTTGGGTGGCAAGGCTCCTTGTGTGGTAAATGATCTCTTTCCTCCCAATTTTCTCTTTATTAAAGATGTCACTGACCCGAAGCTCATGTTCGTAGGTCCTCGCAGATGCAGACATACCTTCTGCATCCCGAGCCATTGCCTATGCCTCAATGATAAATTCTGGGCAAGTATGCATGTCGACCGAACGCGTCATTGTCCTTCGATCGGTAGCTCAAAACCTCATCGACGGTGTCAAGGAATCCGCGAAGAAATTCAAAGTGGGAGACCCGAGGAGTGATAACAAAGTCCACCTCGGTAAGTACCATACAACTCTTGGTCCGATTCTCCGTGAAAAAGGCCTTTCGCTAATATGTCGATCCATCGGCCAGGTGCATTGTTCCACGAACCATCCGCCAAAAACGTCATCGAAATGATCACGGAAGCGAAAGAAGCAGGAGCGCAAATCGTGTTGGGTGACTTGAAGAGAGATGGGGCGTTTGTCAATCCGCATCTGGTTGTTGGATGTCGTGTTGGGATGAGGATCTGGGAGAGGGAAAGCTTCGGGCCTGGTGAGCGTGGATCTTACTTATAGTCGTCTGGTGATTGACCATATTTGGGCCTGATTTTGTAGTTACAGTGTTTGCTGTCGTGGACACCATCGATGAAGCTGTCGAGTTGGCTAACGCGACAGAATACTCGTTATCTGCATCGCTTTGGACGAAAGACGTGAACCTTGCCTTGGACGTTGGTGGAAGGATTCGCGCTGGTATGTGTATCCTCCATGTCATATGATGTCGCTTTGATTAGAACGATGACTCATGAATGGCTTCTCGTCTACCTAGGTTGTACAAGTATCAATGGCCCAACCTTCCATCATGAATCTATTTTGGGAGATGTTGGCCTCGGTGGTGCCTCAGGATATGGTCGGTTTGATGTGGACAACTTCACGGATAAGAGAATGATTGTGATTCACCCGCCTAATCGTCCTTACCCTTTGGTTGGATGAGCTATGCGGGACCGTACATGCGCTGTGATGTTGACTCTGTTTTGAGTTCGGACGCAGTAAGGCCGATGATCGACGTCGGAAGCATTGTGTAGATCGATGACAGGAGACATGACCATCTCGTTCGCAAGCTCTGCGCATTACCAAACTATGCAAGTACGCGGATTTAGGGATATGTCCCAAAGGCTATAATAAGAGGCCTCGATTATCGAGATTCGACGTTCCCTTCACCGTCTACGCCCCACATTGTCATCATGGTCGAAACAATTACTTTGTACACCGCGAAGGTCAGTATCGCCCGGTGCGAGCCATCGATATCGCTCACTGACGGCCCCAATTTTAGGCTTCCCCATATGCCCAGAGGGTATGTGATTGCATATGATGCCGATGGATACAACAGTTGCTCAAGGGAGATGTATCAGGTCGAACTCGCACTGGAAGAATCAGGCGCCAAGTACGAGAAATTCGAAGTTGATTTACACAACAAGCCGGAATGGTACGCTCCGAAAGTCAACCCGACCGGCAAGGTTAGTCCACCGCTTCCCTCGCTTATCCTAAGCATATGCTGACCTTTGACTCGGACTGCCCAGGTACCAGCTATTGCTTACGGCGGACCTCCCGTTTCACCCTCCCAGCCATCCCCCGAATCTACAAAACTGGCCGAGTCCCTCGTTCTCCTCGAGTTCGTGGCAGACTTGTTCCCCGCCTCTCACCTCCTCCCTAAGTCCCCCGTTCAACGTGCCAAAGCCCGCTTCTTCATCGACGCGGTCTCCACGAAGTTCCTCCCCAAGTTCTTAGGGTTCGTTGTGCGCGGCGAAGCAGAGGGTGGCGAAGCCCTGTACAATGCTATTGAAGAGCTCCAAGCTTTGATCGAGGGCAAGTACGCCTTGGGTGATGAATGGAGCAGTGCGGATGCAGCTTTTACGCCTTTCTTGGCGAGGTTGGAGTTGAGTCTCAGGAAAGATTTGGGTAGCTTCAAGGAAGGAGAAGGGACGAAGCTTTTGGGAAGGTTGAAGGAGGGGACTAAATTCGAGGTGATTTGGAAGTACTTTGAAAATGTGACACAAAGGGAGAGCTTCAAGAAGACTTTTGACGAGGTAAGGCATCCCGTTGCCAAGCTCCTACTCTTGTCATCGAGATGTTCACTATTCCTCGCCATAGGATTATTTGGTCTCGGCTTATGAGAAGAGAGTTGGACATTGGAGGGCACAAAACGAAAAGAAGACGGCTTGAAGAACCTGCGTATCAGTTGTCGTTGTGGCATGGCCTCGGACGGATTTGCGATCGTGATGATTGTGATTCACCCGTCCTTACCCATTGGTTGGATAAGCTTTGGGAGGGTCTTTCACAATTGTATCCGTTGTGATGTTGACTCTTTTGAGTTCGGCCGCAGTGAGGCTGATGATCGACGTCGGAAGCAGACGGAGATTTGATGAGAGGACATATGACCATTTCAATCGCATTCTTCTAGGATGACAACATCGTTCGCAATTCTGATTTCTTGTTCAGCTCTGCGCATTACCAAGCCATGCAAGTACGCGGATTTAGCGATATGTCCCAAAGGCTATAATAAGAGCCTGAGGCCCCGATTATCCAGATTCGACGTTCCCTTCACCGTCTACACCCCACATTGTCATCATGGTCGAAACACTTACTTTGTATACCGCGAAGGTCAGTATCGACCTGTACGAACCATCGATATCGCTCCCTGACGCCCCAGTCATAGATTTGCCCATTTGCCCAGAGGGTATGTGATCACACATGATGATGCTCACGGCAGTTGGCCTGATCGAGGATTGACTCAATCAGGTCGAACTCGCACTGGAAGAATCAGGAGCCAAGTATGAGAAATTCCAAGTTGATTTGCAGAACAAGCCAGAATGGTACGCTCCGAAAGTCAACCCGGCCAGCAAGGTGAGTCCACCGCTGCCCTCGCTTATCCTAAGCATATACTGACCTCTGATTGTTCAGGTCCCAGCTCTCGCTTACGGCGGACCTCCCGTTCCACCCTCCCAACCATCCCCCGAGTCTACCAAACTGGCTGAATCACTCGTTCTACTCGAGTTCGTAGCAGACCTTTTCCCCGCCTCTCACCTCCTCCCCAAATCTCCGGTTGAACGTGCCAAAGCCCGCTTCTTCATCGATGCGGTCTCCACCAAGCTCCTGCCCAAGTTCTTCGGGTTCGTCATGCGCGGTGAGGTCGAGGGTGGCGAAACTCTGTATAAGGCAATTGAAGAGCTTCAAACTTTGATCGAGGGCAAGTATGCCTTGGGTGATGAATGGAGCATTGCGGACGCTGCTCTTACACCGTTCTTGGCGAGGTTGGAGTTGAGTCTCAGGAAAGATTTGGGCGGGTTCAAGGAGGGAGAAGGGACGAAGCTTTTGGGAAGGTTGAAGGAGGGGACTAAATTCGAGGTGTTTTGGAAATATTTCGAAAATGTGACGCAAAGGGAGAGCTTCAAGAAGACTTTTGACGAGGTGCGTGGTTCAGTTGCTACACTCTTCCCTTTCCGTCAAGATGTTCAATACTCCTCGCCATAGGATTATTTGGTCTCGGTTTACGAGAAGAGATATGGAGATTTGAGGGCACAAAACGAAAAGAAGACGGCTTGAAGAATGTATGTACCAGTTGTACGTTATGGCATGGCTTCAGATGAATTTGTGATCGCGCATTGATTCTTCTCTATTCATGATCGTTCTCCTTACGGCTGAGAGAGGAAGGAGATGAAGTGCGAAACGATACGGCTCTCGAAGGCTTCGGTCGGACATCGATCAACTTTGTTTCCATGCGTTCTCTGATCCTTGCTATCGATTCTAATCCGCCGAGCCAGATACTTCATTTTCGCATCACGAGGAGATTTGCTTTCAGCGCTGGACATGCCTGGTGACAACAATCTTTCCACATGTCCTACATCCTTGTGCCGCATGTTACACACTGGGTCCTACTGATATAACTCTCCACCAACTTTTCATCCCGTTCCATCGCCGCTCTCACCTCTGCGTTTCCACGTCCTCTACATCCATCGAAATGTCACCGAATGCTCCTACCCCTACTAGACCTCCTTCTCGGCCCCTGGTACGTCGCGCTTTATTACAGGTGGTAAAAGTTACGTTATTCACTGGCAGAGTCCGCACAGCCTGTCATGGCCACACCGACAACACGAGACATCCTTCAGCTCCCATCAGCTCGCGGGGCTGCTCTCTCTCGCAACACCAGCATCGACGCGTTTCTTCGCTGGTTACGAACTCCTGGCGCACGGGCGGATGGAGTCCTTGAATCACCTCTTGGCTACATGATGTGGATGAGGTCACACTCACACGAGTACCTGATTTTACAGTTCGGCTGCACGTGGTTACGTGTGCAAAGGAAGACAAGCAGTAGGCTCTCCCTCCTTAGCTTCAGCCAGAAAATCACGCGCAAAGACGAGATTATGTTCTCTCAGAACTGCGACGCCCTTCGCATTCTCGAGGATCAAGTCGTCGCCTCGCTTTCAGTTCAACTTTGCGCGATCGACTTGGAATGCTTCGCTCGACTACTCAGAGTCATCATCCAAGACGACAGCTACGACAATATCTATACCTACAGTTCCTGGTGGCTCGTCGGTTGTATTTGGAGTAATCTGGCTGCTAGGATTGACTCAGATAGTTCTGAGCTCTATCTCCGTGAGTTTTTGGACGTCATCATCGACGAGGCACGGTGGGATGCTAGGGTGTTCGCTCTTGCTCGGCAGGATTACCATTTGATGGGGTTGGGGCGTGCCGGATCCCGGTCTGGGGTGCTGAGGGGCACCATTCTTCGGATCTCTGACAACATCAAGAAAACTTTTGAAGAAGGGATGCGAGTTCTACACATCGAGAGACCTTTCATGCGAACGATGCGAGCTGAAAGGGTGACTTTCCTGTAGGTAACTCACCCGTGCTCAAAATCATACTGACAACCGTTTTGAAGAATTTTGGGTTCATCTGGCATGTGGAAGAGCTCGGTGAGTGGAGAAGGTACTTTGGAGGGAAAGTGGCTTGAATCATCTCATAGTTTATCGCTGCGGTCACGGGGCAAAATATACCTATAGGGCACGGTATAACGCCGTGCACCAGGGACATCAACACAATTAAATTTGGAGACAGGATCGAATTCATCGACACTCCCGCCACGGATGACACTCGTGATGTATACTCTGAGCTCCAAGTTTCAAGGATCATTCGTCAGAGGAAGTAGGTTCCCTTTCGTGACCTTTGTTTGATACCGGTTCTCATCGACCCATGCAGCAAGGAAGGATGCATCATCGCCCTATACTTTCACTCAATCAGCCGTAATCGTCCTCCCTGCGATTTGTTAAAGCTTAAAATGTTTTGCGAATTCGCCGGGCTTGAAAACATCGTTTGCGTCACTACGATGTGGAACGACATCCCAGAACCTGATGGTGGACGAACCGAACAGGAGCTCATGGACGAACATTGGTCTGCCATGGATCGTGGCGGGAAAACATGCCGATTCATGGGCACACACGAGTCTGGGTGGGACATCCTGCGCAAGTCGGCGGAATTTAGCCATTTCACCACCTCCTCCAGGCCTCGTGCCTCAGGTATCACTCGATAAGGGGGGTAGTACTTCTGGGCGACCCGTGTATCGATTATGACTTCCAAGCTCGAGTCTCATATACATACGGACTGAAGGCTAATGTAGGTTCATTATATTATAATTTTGCGGCAGAGTGAGGCTCATCCAAGGTACAACGACACTCCCGAGTGCTGAACCACTGGTCGCATCCGTCTACCCCAGGCGAGCGGAAACCAGCAGCCACGGTCGAAGGGCATTGTGGAATGAATCGCATTGGACCTTGGCTGATGTTAGAGTATAGATGCATGATATATGCGGCAGGCAAGGTATATTTTGTATATATCAGACACGACCGGCGACTCGAGAAACAAGGTGACGATGATCAAACTGTGAGAGTGAGCGTCAGTGACGGAGCCCGCGGCAGTAAGTTTCCAAAACTGAATCAAATGACGAGTCGGGTGGACGACAAATAGATAGATAGATGGTGAAATATTCATCAGATGTCGCAGACGAGTACGGCCAGACCTATGTCTGGATCACATCGACCAAGGCAAGTGCAACATGTCGGAGAGGATTTCTGCCGGCGACGTTGATACTCATGCAGATGAGAAGCTTGAGTAGCGGATGACTAGACGACTTTGGACGCCGAAGGTAAGTATTCCAAGATAAAGAGAACTTATAATGGGCAGGGACCTGTACCCCGTTGGATTTCCAGTGACGGTTGGTCCTGAGGTAGCAGAAACAAGTAAACCACGACTGAAGGCATCCCCACAGACACATCAAACTTGGTTACGATGAAACAAGGCGACGATGGCAGTGCTTCATACAATACAGGTGCCGGAGGCTGGGGCGCATGAGAAAGTGTTGGCGGCGCCAACTATTGCTGGTTGTGGGGAGGCGCAACGCCGGTTCGAAAATCGTGTCAGCCACATCCTGGGAGTGGCTTGATCAGCATCCAAACCCAGTAAGATTCGCTTAGATTGTATTCGGCGTGATGGCGGCACATGAATGAGTGACAAGATAACGATTCAGTGGGTTTGCAAGGCCAAACGACGATGTCTTGAGTGCCAAACCAATGACCATTTTTGGACACAAAACTTCCGTGTTTGGGAATTTTGGTTACCTAAGGCACGTCGAGGCTGTCGCACAGAACACAGACCACAGGCCTGTAGAATGGAGAGAATAAAAATCCAACTATCCCGATGGGACATGATTGGTGACCAGATTAAAGTCTTCAGAACAGATTTTTCCAAATTTCACTAAAAATCCTCGCAAGCAACAATTTCCGACCATCTATGGACTCGGCAAAAATTCCAGCCTGAACAATTTGAAGGCATGGCCATTTTATATGTTTTCCCCAGCGAAGGTGAATGTGGATCTGTCACCGTTGACTCTCCACCATCCTGACCACATTTCTGTTGTGACCGCTTGTGACCTTGGCTCTTATCTGTCGTCACCATCAAATCTTCTTGGGTTCTTGGCTGCATTTGGGTACCAAATTATACAGACAAACATCAGCCACTGACACGGTGGCGCTGGAAAATCCTCATTGCATTGCGCCTCCCCACAATATTGAAATATATTTTCAGAGTTTTCTTCTTACACCTGCTGCTGGAATCTGTACGTCGACGTTTCCCTTGAAGACGATGATGCCCTCCGTGCATTAACGCATTGCCATTGGGCGCTTATTTCTAATCCGGTCCGGTTCACGTGTCTGCTTGCTCTGAAGCTGTGCACCACCTTGGCAATCACAGTGGATGTAGCTTTGTTCTCAACGCCTCCAATCCCATATGCCTTTACATCCCTCTCTGGAGCTCCCGTGGCCTCACAGTCTC
>KL197732.1:342444-353081 GCA_000697665.1 Jaapia argillacea MUCL 33604
CTTGGTCTACTTCCTCCTCCAGCCACACTGTATATCATGCGAAAGGGAATGAAGATTCCTGAGTCCCTCTGTAACACAATCGTCCAGATGCTTCCACTATGTTTGTTACCCTCACCAGCCATTCTCTCGGAGGTCAGTAAGGGTTGTACTTAATTGGGGAGGTTCATTTGCACACTTCGTGACCTGTAGGCACCTTACAACTCTGTACTGGCCCACGGAAATATGATTCTCCTGTCCCCAGCTACCACTGACATCGGGAAAAACCTCCCGCTTTAATTAGACCTAATTATATCTAAATAGCACCAATAAGACCCGGTTAGCCAGATAAGTCGATTAGCTCTAATTAGATAAGTTCCCTCCTAATTGTCCGCGATTAGTTGGCTTAGTTGGCTTAGGCACACATGAGTGGACAGTTACTCTTCGTTTCTTGCAGTTAATTACTCAGTCCTTGCAGGGTGCATGAGAGGAATCAATGGCACTTTCATTGTCAAACATAGCTAATACATCAGTCACTACGGAACTATGTAATTCAAGTCACCAAACCTCAGCTACAATCCAATTCTGCTCCAACCACCACAAGCCCGACTATTCAGATCCCAATGTGACGGAAGCAGTGGGGACTATGAAGTATCAGTCAATGAAGGAGTACCAACGAAAGAGGAACTTACATGCACTAGGTACGGCCCTAACCCGCTCGGGATTAGAAGCCCACGACGGGATAAATATTAGTGTGAATACCGTGCATGGGGGATGAAGCCGACACTCACCAGGTGTGGTTGCCAAGTCGACTCAAAAGTTGGTATCAAACAGAAGCCAGTAATGTGGTGGAATAGGGGTAGCCTCTGACAACAATGAGTACACTAGATTAAGTCTGAGAAAGTGTGGGGGTGACAACATACCAGATGCAATGGTCCAACCCAAGCCGCAGCGCCTGGCGGTCATCACTACTCGACCACCTTGGTGACCTCACACTGCCGCCCAGCCATGAGAAGATTCACTTGCGTGGCGTGTGGGGAAAAGAAACGGCGGGGATGCAAGCAAACCGCTCGGACTCGCAATCTCCTGCCAACCGCCCGTTATGATCAATGTTACCTGACACGGAAGGTGATGAGAGGGTTAGACAGACAAACTGGCTTTGAAGAGGTGACAAGGACTCACTTTCATAGTGCCACATCACCTGGACTTGTGATCGGTTTGGAGACGTGATTGAATAGGTCGAGTGGTGCCAACATTGAGCTAGGGCAATCAGCAGTGCTCATCGTCAGCAACGATGAATCAATGAGGGGTGAGGAGACATGGCATCGTCAGTGACGACGATATAACAAGAGGAGACGTGGCGAGACCATGAGCTGGCCGACACTCAACCGACCCAATTTAAGCTCCGCTTCATTCTCAGGACTTCGCAAACTTGCATGCTCGCTCGTATGTCCACAACACTGGACGCCTTACGTTCGATATGCACACTTCCTGAGGCTTTCCTGGGGTTCAACCCTGCGTTGAATTCTCTGCTACGACAAACAAACATCGCTGGCACCCCTTTATCCCACCCTTTTGTTCGCCATCCGGACTCCCTCATTGAAAGATTTCGTTGGCCCTCATCCTCACCCTACATACGCCCTCCCCCCTCGTCCAATTCGAATTGAACGTCATCTCAATACTAGTTGTCCCCGTATCCGATCAGAAATCGCCACCCAAGCCCATCCAGAACCTCCCATTCCCGTTGAGGTCGCCCACGACCCTCGTCATGCCACAAACGACGATACGCCCCCATTCACCCCCGATACCCCATCACCAACCTTCTCAGCATCATTGCCCACCATGTCAACATGGCCTCCCACACCATCTGATGATCAATAGATCCAGATCACCCACGGTTGCTATTCCTGCCTGATGACGATGGCCAGCCACGCCGCAGAACTCAAGCTCCAGTCGGAGGTCCCGAAAACGTGCCCAACATCAAAGTTCGGTTGGGAATGCATTCGCTTTTGCTCCGCTGGCAGTTTGGTAGCACTGTTGGTGTCTGCTGGCGATATCGTCGCCACTCGTCGACTTCTCGGTATTACTGTATGCTCATCTCAATTTTCTATCTTCTTTCTTTGGCTTACCCCTGTTTGGTACCCTGGCAGTCTTGATGACGGCGGCTGGGCAATATCAATGGCTTGCTGTATATCAGACTGTCATCATTTACTGGCGCTTCACTGGCATCCTCCCGCGCATTATCGTACCATTTTTTCTCTCGTTTGATCTGTATACTACCGTCATGGTACTTATGTCTTGGCCATTCGTCATACCGACACTATCATGCCTTCATACAGACTGATATAAACTGCCAGATTGTTTGTTGATGGATGTCTACAGTATTGGCCCATGCATGCACTGTGTGTCCATCCGTAGATAGTCGCCTTAGTTGAACTCAGTCTCTGAAAGTTTCGCTTATTTAGAATTAGTTGCAAGAGCACCTTTAGCAAGCGGTTAGCTCTAATGGAACCTAATTTACTTTCGGTTAGGGTGGGAGGTTTTTCCTGATGGAGTTGGAAACCTCAACCCATAGTTACGAGGAGGAGGATGTTGTGCTTCAATGGGAAGACATTTTCTGATCAACCTGATTTTGCTGTGAGCACATTGGGCTTGTCAAGGACTCCACTTTTCATATAAACTTTGTGGCAATCGGATGGGTCGTTCTTGTGATACAGCACAAAAGTGATACGGCGCCGAGAGACTTCAAGCCCCACACGTGCACACACGACTTATTGCCAAAAGGGGCCGTTCGCCAACATATATGCAACCAGCAATACTATCACTCAGGGGGTTCTTCAACAGCCTTATCAATATTCAACAACCACAAATTGACCTCCTGCTCATTCAATACACGACACACTGTGTTGTAACTTAGTATATAAGGTCTTTGACACACCCTCGTCTGGTCTACCGACTTAGAATTACAAAAATTAGGATGGATTTGAGGGGGGAAGCGAAAACATTTGCATACCCCCCCTTCCATATTGGTCCGTTGAAGAGATCCCGAAGCAACGAGGTGGTCGATCACCTTGAGATACAGGATATGGAAAGTTTGCCTATACGGCTAGAGCATGGTGCCACACGATTAGCAAATACCCATGCGAAAGGGGTGGAATAGGAGGGGATAAGGAGTTCTTCACTTCAGCCACAACTTGACTGTGACAAGCATTAGATCTCCGACAAATATTTGCTAGCCGGTGGCAGAGGGGTGGCAATGCAGGACGGGGCTGTTGCTCGCCTCGTGAAGACTGATGGTTTGCCTCACCAAGAAAAAATCTTCAGGCAAGAAGAGGTCTCGACAGCTGCTGGACGAAGCCAAACTCACCAACGCCATTGCTTCCTTGAACGCAACACCTCTGTCCTCTCGTAACATCTCTGCCATGGCCACAGCCTTCGGCGTGTCTCGTTTCACACTTCGGAATCGATACCTTGGCCTGACGAAACCACATGCCGTCGCCCACGATAATCATAAGACCCAGCCATGCGACGTCAGATGTTTTGGTCCGTTGCAGAAGGTGTGGATCAATCGGGTGGAAGAGGTTGCAAATGATACGGATGATGGAATCCAGAAGCATGCGACTGTTCATGAGTACATGACGCTTCAGAAGGTTGCAATAAAACCTGGAACAGTCAAGGCTGCTTTTCGAAAGACAGGGATTGCGCCATTCGACACCAACATCTTCACAGATGCCAACTTTGCCCCCAGTCGAACCACGTCAACCAAAGCCTGTCCACCACCAATGTTTCCCTTCCTCCCCCCAGAAAGCACTGAAAACAAAGATTCCGATATGGATGTCGACCAACCAGAGCCACCAAGCGACGACAACGACTACGACGACTTCGACGATGACGACGATGACGCCGACGATGACAATATGGCATTACAGAGCTTCGATGAGCCTGACTTCCCTCCTCCATCTTCTGGCATTACCGATGGCCTCGCTGGCTGTGCTGTGGGATCTAACGGACAACTCCTTGATCCTGATCAAATCCAGTGGTACTTCGACAATGACAACTCAGAACCAATGGCCCCACCTGCACCGTCCACTCAACCCCCCACATTCTCGCACACCATAGATTCGAGACTGTCCAACACACCATTAACTGTCACAAACTTTTCGTTGCCTGATTCCAGTGGGTCCTTCGACTTTACTGGCCCCTCTGCCGAACCCCATACTCCCTCCTCGTCGCCCTTGCCTCCATCTGCTTCCTGGGGACCCAAACTTCCCCAATTTTCCCACACTCCCATTGACAAGCGCCAGTTGATCCGGAATCAATTTGAAGTCCTCGAAGCAGATCTCAGATGATTGGAGGTCCTATACGATGAGGAGTTTCGCCGATGCCAGTGCTTAGAGATGCACTGTCAACTCGCTGGTAATGAGATTCAGAAGCTCAAGACGAAAATTAATCTGAAGGTAGAGAAGGCGAAGGGCAGAAAGTCCAACCAGTTCCAGACTCAGGCTAAATTCCTGACCAGTGCTGAATGCGATGGATATTATCTCAAGCAGGCTGGGGAGAAGGCCGAGAAAGCCCGGATTGAAGCAGAGAAACTGGCTGCGAAGGAGTCTTTGGAGAAGCAGCATGCCGAAGAACGCCTACGAGTTGTGGGTGATCCGACCGTCTCATTCAGTGGAAATCTCAAGACACACAAAAAACCGTATTTGCAAACCGTTGCATTCACCCTCGTGTTGTTGACTGAAGGGACAAATGCAACTCTGGTGAACAACATAGTAATGAAGCTCAAAGATAATCCTCACCTCGCGAGCAATACACGCTATTCTGGTCTTTGTCACCCCGATCTCGTGAATATGGCCCCGAATCCTGTTCAAGGTGAATCTTCTAGAACTGAGCCTACTCCTGAGCCCTCCACTCGACCGTGCCTTCCCTTGTCAGCCCAACCCCAGTTGGGAGGTTCCTCTCACCGCCAGATCGCACCTACTGCCGAGAGCCACAGGTTCGAATCAGAGAATATTCCCCCACCCCCCACCCCTGGGCCCTCTGGTTTCAGGAACCCTCCCACACCGCCGCACAATCATCAACCTATCAACGCTGCCATTAATCCAGCCAGCTTCTATGGCTATTCCCTCCCATATCACCCTCTCTCCTCACTCCGGTCGCCGTTGCCGCCTCCTCAATATCCCCCATATCCATGGTGTCCTCCACAGTAATCTGTTCTCCATATTTTCTTCTATCTACTACTACATAGTTGTTTACTTATACCATCTCGTGAATTCTATCGTATTTTCAGTACGCGCAGTTAGCGTCAACGATTTCATCGCCGACCACGCAGAGTCCATTGCCGAAGCCTGCCGAAGCGGACATTGAACTTGCCAGTGTGACTTGAGGGTGACAGCTTGTTGAAGAACCGTATGGTGTATCGAAAATCCTGCCGAACTCAGTATATCCCCGCCGACGGGCTTTCTACGCAAAGTCTCTCGCTGATTCTTGGCCTATCTTGTAGAATACATGAAATTGCATTGACTGTCCTTCAAAACTCCCCAAAAAGTGGGGTGGTAGTCGAGATACAAGGGAGAAACCGATTGTTGTTGAATAACCCCCTGAGTGATAGTAAGTATGCGATTTGCGCCAAAGCTGGATTGGTGAAGAGTCACACCTGTCACCTGTCACACAGCCATTCGATTCTCTGTCCTGTTCAGCTGACAATCCCAAGGATATCCTTGAGCTCTTCTCGCTCTATGTGTATCGGTCTCTTAGCTTGGCCAGACCAGCAGGTAAACGTATGCGACCTGCGTAAATAGCCATATAGGTTCTCCAGATAACTCCCGCCAACACTCAACGCTGACCATGCCGACCCCAGATTCATCAAGTCTCCCGTTCACCTCCCTCTTCATCGATGGTCAATGGGTCCCCTCTTCCACCTCCTCCACGTTCCCCATATATAATCCCTCCTCTCCCCCTTCCCCATTTGCTAACATGTCGATTCCTTCGCCAGGTGCATTATTCCACGACCCATCAGCCAAAAACGTCATCCAAATGATCACGGAAGCGAAAGAAGCAGGAGCGCAGACCGTGTTGGGTGACTTGAAGAGAGATGGGGCGTTTGTCAATCCTCATCTGATTGTTGGAGGTTGTGTCAGGATGAGGATCTGGGAGAGGGAAAGCTTCGGACCTGGTGAGTGCGGGTCTTACTTATAGTCGTTTGGTGATTGACCATTTCTGGGCTTAATTTTGTAGTTACTGTGTTTGCTGTCGTGGAAACCATCGACGAAGCCGTGGAGTTGGTGAATGCGACAGAATACTCATTATCTGCATCGCTTTGGACAAAGGACGTGAACCTTGCCTTGGACTTGGTAGAAGGATTCGAGCTGATATGTGTAACCCCCATGTCATCTGATGTCGCTTTGATTAGAATGATGACTCATGCATGGCTTCTCGTCGACAGGTTGTACAAGTATCAATGGTCCAAACCTTCCATCATGAATCTATTTTGGTAGATGTTGGCCTCAGTGGCGCCTCAGGATATGGTCGGTTTGATGTGGACAACTTCATGGATAAGAGGCCTAATTGTCCCTACCCTTTGGTTGGATGAGTTGTGTGGGGACTGATGTTGACTCTTTTGAGTTCGGACGCAGTAAGGCAGCTGATCGACGTTGGAAGCATGTGTAGATCGATCATGGGAGACATATGACCATCTCGTTCGCAATTCTGATTTCTTGTTCAGCTCTGCGCATTACCAAGCCATGCAAGTACGTGGATTTAGGGATATGTCCCAAAGGCTATAATAAGCGGCTTCGATTATCAAGATTCGACATTCCCTTCATCACCTACACCCCACATTGTCATCATGGTCGAAACAATTACTTTGTACACTGCGAAGGTCAGTATCGACCGGTATGAACCATTGATATCGCTCACTGACGCCCCGATTTTAGGCTTCTCCATTTGCCCAGAGGGTATGTGATCGCATATGATGGCGATGGATACAAAATTTGCTGAAGGAAGATGTATCAGGTTGAACTCGCACTTGAAGAATCAGGCGCCAAGTACGAGACATTCCAAGTTGATTTGCGGAACAAGCCAGAATGGTACGCTCCGAAAGTCAACCCAGCCAGCAAGGTGAGTCCACCGCTGCCCTCGCTTATCCTAAGCGTATACTGACCTTTGGCTGCCCAGGTTCCAGCTATTGCTTACGGCGGACCTCCCGTTCCACCCTCCCAGCCATCCCCTGAATCTACCAAACTGGCTGAATCACTCATTCTCCTCGAGTTCGTAGCAGACTTGTTCCCCACCTCTCACCTCCTCCCTAAGTCCCCCGTTCAACGCGCCAAGGCCCGCTTCTTCATCGACGCGGTCTCCACGAAGTTCCTCCCCAAGTTCTTAGGGTTCGTTGTGCGCGGCAAAGCAGAGGGTGGCGAAGCCCTGTACAAGGCTATTGAAGAGCTCCAAGCTTTGATCGAGGGCAAGTACGCCTTGGGTGATGAGTGGAGCATTGCGGATGCTGCTCTTACGCCTTTCTTGGCGAGGTTGGAGTTGAGTCTTAGGAAAGGTTTTGGCGGGTTCAAGGAGGGAGAAGGGACAAAGCTTTTGGGAAGGCTGAAGGAGGGGACTAAATTTGAGGTGTTCTGGAAGTACTTTGAAAATGTGACACAAAGGGAGAGCTTCAAGAAGACTTTTGACGAGGTAAGGCATTCCGTTGCCAAGCTCCTACTCTTGTCATCGAGATGTTCACTATTCTTCGTCATAGGATTATTTGGTCTCGGCTTATGAGAAGAGATTTGGAAATTTGAGGGCACAAAGCGAGAAGAAGACGGCTTGAAGAACTTGTGTATCAGTTGTCGTCATGGCATGGCTTCGGACGGATTTGTGATCGTCCATTGATCCTTCCAGTCTTTCGTGACCCTTCTGAGGGAGGAAGGAACCGTGGCGTGCAAAACATGGAAGTCGCACGCACGATCAGTTCCAGTTTCCTATCTATTCTTCCTTGCCCATGCAGAAGAAACCCTCGGATGACACGACTCCCTAAGGCCCTCATCGTAGATCGATGAACTCTGCTTCCACGCAGTTCCATGCAGATCTTCGCTATCTATTCTAATCTACTGAGCCAGGTACTTAATGTCCACGTCACAAGGAGGTTTGCTTTAGGCGCTGGACAAACCTGGCGACAACACTGTCAACCGTTGCAATGCTCTCACCTCTGCGTTCCCATATCCTCTGCATCCATAAACATGTCACCGAATGTTCCTATCCCTACTCGATTTCCTTTTCGAATTTAGACACCCAATATCGCCGTGTTTTGGCAATGATGTAACGATGTTGACACGAAGGGAGAGTTGGAAGGATATTTTTGACGAAGTGCGTGATTCCTTCACCAACCGATTTCATCGAGATGTTCAATATTCATCATCATGGGATTATTTGGTGGCAGTCTACCAGGAGTGATATAGATTTGAGGCAAAAATCGAAAAGACGGCTGGACGACCGTGTGCATCAGTTGTACGTTATCGCATGGCTTCAGACAGATTTGCGCTCGTGCATTGATCCTTCCATTTGCATCCCTACCCCTACAACTGACAGATTCAGGAACCGTGAAGTGCGAAACGTAGAAGCCGTGCGCACGGTCAGTCCCTGAACAGCAGTTTGTCAATTCGTTCTTGTTCATGCAGTGTAAACCTTCGGACGTCACAACTCCCAAAGTACATCGATGAACTATGTTTCCATGCGTTCACTGATCCTTACTGTCGATTCTAATCTGCTGAGCCAAATACGTCGTTTCTGAGACTTGCCTTCGGCACTGGAGACGTCTGGCCATCACAACCTTTCCACATGTCCTACATCCTTCTACAGCATGTTTACACACTGGGTCCTACCGATATAACTCTCCACGAACTTCCATCCCCTTCCCTCTCAGCTCTGCATTTCCACACCTCTGCATCCATCGGAATGTCGCCGAATGATCCTTTGCCTACTCATTCGTCTCTTTGGGAGATGGTATGTCGCCCTTCATTGCAGTTGGAGGAGTCAATGTGTTTAGAGCTCGTATAGGTCACTATGACCAGTCCGACAAACCGAGACATCCTTCAGCTCCCGTCAGCTCGCAGGGCTGCTCTCTCTCGCAACACCAGCGTCGATGCATTTCTTCGCTGGATACAATCCCCTGATACACGTGACGACGGTGTACTCGGGTCCACCCTTCGCAATATGATCTGGATGAAGTCACCTGGTCTTCCCTCACACGAGTACCTAGTCCTAAAGTTCGACTGCACGTGGATGCGTGTGGAAAGGGATACCAACTCCTGGCGCTCTATCTTTGGGCTCTGAGTCAAAACCGCACGCATTGAAACGATCACGTTCTCCCAGAGCATCCACGACCTTCTCCATCGCGACGATCGAGTCCTCGCCTCCCTTTTCATTCGACCTTGTGCCATCGACTTGGAATCCATCGTTCGACTTCTCACAATCATCGTCCAAGATGTCGATTACTACAATCTGTACACATGCAACTGTTGGTGGTTCGTCGGATGTATTTGGAGCAATCTCGTTGCTGCCATTGATCCAGATGGTTCTGAGTTCCATCTCAGCGAGGGCAAGGATACTATTATCGCTGCTGCCCAACTATTCAATGGATCCCCACCCAATAGGACGGGATGTGATGCGAAGGCATTCGCTCGTATCCAGCAGTTTATTCATTTGGAAGGCTTGAAGCGTTTGGTTGGGTATGGCGAGCCAAAGGACGAAATGTTGCGGATCTCCAGAAATATTGAGAAAGCTTATGTGGAAACGGTTTGTCACAAGACTCAGACAACTTTTCTGTATGTAACCCGCCGCCCTCCTGCCAACATCGTACTGATCACCGTCTTTGAAGAGTGATGGGTTCGTCTGGGTCGGGGAAGAGCTCGGTGAGTAGATGTGGTACTTTTGGGGGGAACTGGTCTAAATTATTGTCTTATCATAGTTTATCAACGCACTGAAGGGGCAAGCTATGCTTGTCGGATGCAGTCCGAAGTCGTGTACCATGAACATCGATACGATTATTGCTGGTTGCATATATGTTGGCGAACGGCCCCTTTTGGCAATAAGTCGTGTGTGCGCGTGTGGGGCTTGAAGTCTCTCGGCGCCGTATCACTTTTGTGCTGTATCGCGAGAACGACCCATCCGATTGCCACAAAGTTTATATGAAAAGTGGAGTCCTTGACGAGCCCAACGTGCTCACAGCAAAATCAGGTTGATCAGAAAATGTCTTCCCATTGAAGCACAACATCCTCCTCCTCGTAACTATGGGTCGAGGTTTCCAACTCAGTGGTAGCTGGGGACAGGAGAATCATATTTCCGTGGGCCAGTACAGAGTTGTAAGGTGCCTACAGGTCACGAAGCGTGCAAATGAACCTCCCCAATTAAGTACAACCCTTACTGACCTCCGAGAGAATGGCTGGTGAGGGTAACAAACATAGTGGAAGCATCTGGACGATTGTGTTACAGAGGGACTCAGGAATCTTCATTCCCTTTCGCATGATATACAGTGTGGCTGGAGGAGGAAGTAGACCAAGATTCGTTCAGGAAGTGATTGATGAAGATCTAATGAAGCGACTGGTTAGAAGTGCACAGGCGGTGAACTCAACGTCTGTACAAAGAGATAAATCCTCAGACAAGGCTTGTAAGAC